>PVJL010004885.1:70220-119965 GCA_004026885.1 Lyroderma lyra
GGAGGGGAGAAAGGGGAGGGGGTGGGAGAGGAGGGGGGGAAGCTAAATATAAGGTGATGGAAAGAGAAGTCACATTAGGTGGTGAACTTATTATACATCAAGTTGACAATGCACTGTAGAATTATATGCCTGAAACCTATGTAATCCTTGCTAACAGATGTCACCCCAATAAGTCTAACAATAAAAATGAATTAAAATATATATATATATAAAATAGGCAATTGATAATAAATTTGTCATTTCTTTTTCTAAGTGTTCAGCCTATTATTCTCCAAACACTACTCAATGAGTATTTGTTGATGATATCACAGAATTTCAAATAAGAGTCACATTGGCAGTTGGATTCCTATTCTTGCCCATTTCTACTCTTGTCTTTTATCAGTTACCCTGTTATTAACACCATCATTATATTCCAACTGGCACATATCTATTGACTTTTGCATGGAGAAATATTCTAAACTGTTCTCTGATTTTCATTGACAGTTTTTCAACTTGTTTTCCAAGCTTTCTACCCTCTTGCTTCTTGAG
Source organism: Lyroderma lyra (assembly GCA_004026885.1). Classification (NCBI taxonomy): domain Eukaryota; kingdom Metazoa; phylum Chordata; class Mammalia; order Chiroptera; family Megadermatidae; genus Lyroderma; species Lyroderma lyra. Next base: position 70,749 of record PVJL010004885.1, read on the forward strand.
ACAGGGCATCAGACAGTAGAGAAAAGATAAAATATGTGAGAAATGCTTTAGCCACCAGAAATTATTGAATGAGAAACTCATCTGCCTTTAACAGTTATTTTACTAGGAACTTTCTTTACCCTGGGCTTCAAGCAACATATAGAAGGAGTGAAACTATTATAGAAAATGAAAATATCTGAAAACAACTTCAAACAGTGAAATTGATCAGTTTAACTTACAGGGATAAATGATACATTAGCTTGTTAGAAAAGAAAATAGGCATCATACTATGTCAGTTATGAAGAACAGAAGTCATTATTGAGCTAAAGAACTACAGGGATGTAATTATGAGGAAAGACAAACCTCCTGGATCAATAATATACCTTAATAAAGGGAAATTTGTGAAGGCAGGATTAAGAAATTTGGATGACACATAAGAAACTTGGATGGCACAAATACCAGGAATATTCCTAATATTTAACTTTAACCAAGAAAAAGACAATATATCACCCAACTACACACACACACACACACACACACACATACACACACACACACACACACACACACACAATTAAACAGAGAAAAAATGAAAGCAAAAAAAGAAAATGTCTAAAGGAAAACCCATGAAGTACTCATAAATATCTTAGAAAACAGATCTTATGGAGGGTTAGTTTCAACAGTTCATCAGCAAAAGTTCCCATCCTATTAGCATCCTTCCCTTGATTGAAGCCCAGCAACTTCAGTGGAGGAAACGCTGTCTTTTAGAACTCTGTCGAATTGGTGGTAGAGTTAGCTTTTTGTAGCCATGAGTCATTTACTCAGAAGCACAAAAACTTTAGTTTTAATTTTTACACACATGCAATTGTACACAAATGAATTAACTTTATACATGTGACATGTAGAATATCCAAGAAGGACCAAAATAAAGAAGTAAGGCATTCCTAGAGATTTAAAAGCAAGTGTTGATTTGTTGCCATTGTGGATTTTTACACCTTAAGTATGAAAGCAACTAGTAAACTTGATGTCACCACAAAAGACACTTATTTTCAAACCATGTGGAAATGAAGTCTCAGATGAAATACTGTCTTCAAACATGGCTGCCACTAATTCAATGTCTTATCAAACCAAATGATGAATTGATTTAGTTGTATTAGCAAAATAAAAAGGTAGATAGAAAATAAGGAACAAATACTTTCAGGAAAGTTCATTGAAATATTACTGAATAGACCCTGTAGATTATTGCTTAAAGAGATGAAATACATCATTTTTTGGCAAGAAGTTTTTGATAAAAATATCTAAGATGCACACTAGTATTAAAAAATAGCTACAATGAGATGTTCAGATACTTAATCAGCTACCTTTCTGACAAAGAACAATATAATTTAAAATTTGCATACTGAAGCAGAATACAAAATTAATATTTAGATATTGGTTACATTTTTACACATCAATAATGAACTATCAGAAAGAGAAATTAAGAAAAACAAGCCCATGTATAATTGCCTCAAAAGAACAAATAACAGAAAAATGAAATGTTAGGAATAAATTTAATAAAGGAGGTAAATGTCCTATACTCAAAACACTATGACTCTGAAGAAACTGAAGAAGATACAAATAATTGCTCATAGATATAAAGAATTGGCATAGTTAAAATATTCATATTACCCAAAGCAATCTATAGATTTAATGCAACTCTTATCAAACCAGCAATGGCATTTTTCACGGAGCTAGAACAAATAATTTTAATATTTACATGGAACCACAAAAGATGCTGAATAGCCACAGCAATTTTGAGAACAAAGAACAAAATTAGAGGTTTCATAACAGCATGGTATTATCATAAAAACAAACATATAAACCAATGGAATAGAATAGAGAATCCAAAAATAAACCCATTACTCTATGATCATTTAATCTATGACAAAAAGGTAAGAACATACAGTGAGGTAAAGACAGTCTATTCAATAAATGGTACTGGGAAAACCAGACAGATACATGCTAAGAAAGAAACTGGACCACATTCTTACACCATATACAAGAATAAACTTGAAATGGATTAAAGACGTAAATGTAAGACTTGAAAGCATAAAACTCAGAAATAAACATAGGCAATAAACTCTTTGACATTGCTATTAGTGGTATTTCCTTTTCTGATATATCTCCTCAGACAAGGGAGTCAAAAGAAAAAATTTAAAAAATGGGACTAAATCAAACTAAAAAGTTTTGCAAAGCAAAGGAAGCATCAACAAAAGGAAAAGACATCATACTGAATGGGAGAAGATATTTGCCAATAATACAACTCATATAATTCAACACACACACACACACACAAATCCCTAAAAACATTCCAATTAAAAAATGGGGAGAACACCTGAATAGACATTTCTCCAAAGATGGACAATAGACATATGAAAAGATGCTCAATGTTACCAATCATCTGAGAAATGCGAGTTAAGACCACAGTGAGATATTACTTCACACCAGTCAGGATGGCCATCATCAATAAATCAATAAACAGTGTTGGCTAGGATGTTGAGAAAAGAGAACCCGTGTGCACTGTTGGGGTGATTGCAAATTGGTGCAATCAGGATGAAAAATACTATGGAGTTTCCTCAAAAACTTAAAAATAAAACTATCTTATAACCCAGCAATTTCTTTTTCTTTCTTTTTATTTTTTATGTGGGTATTTCCCTGGCTGGGAATCGAACCCAGGCTGCAGCATTGACAGCGCTGAAGCCTAGCCACTACACCACCAGGGAACTCCCCAACCCAGCAATTTCACTTCTGGATATTCATCTAGAGAAATTCAAAACAGCAATTCAAAAAGTTATATGCACCCCTAGGTTCATTGCAGCACTTTTTAACAATAGCCAAGATATGGAAGCAACCCTGGTGCCATCAAAAGACGATTGGATAAAGAAGAGATGGTACATACATACAATGGAATATTACTTGGCCATAAAAAATCTTACCATTTGTTTCAACATGGATGGACTGAGAGGGCATTGTGTTGAGTGATATAAGTCAGACTAAAAAAGACAAATACCAGGTGATCTCATTTATATGTGGAGTCCAAAGAATGCAATAAACAAGCAAACAAGACATAAACAGACTGACAGATACAGAGAACAAACTGATGGTGGTCAAAAGAGAGGGGTGTCAGGGCGCTGGGTGAAAAAGCTGAATGGATTAAGAAATACAATTTGGTACAAAATAGTAACAGGGATGTGAAGTATAGCATAGAGAAAACGTATAGTCAATAATGCTGCAACAAATATATATAGTGCCAGGGGTGTACTAGATTGACAGGGGGAATCATTGTAAAAATTATATAAATGTCTAACCATTGCACTATACACCTGAAACCAATATAAAATAATACTGAATGTCTACTATGACTGAAATAAATAAAAAATTTTAAAAATTTGCATACCTAGAATGTTGATATAAGGAACAATCACACCTTTTTTCTTCTGTCCTTAAGTTAACAAAGAGGAAGAAAAGAAAATAGTCTTAGTATTTTAATTATTAGTAAACATACTAGTAAAAAATATTACTTCTAAAAAGCAAAAAAATAAATGAAGTGGAAAACTACAAGAAAATAAGATGGTAAGTCAGAACTCTCTTTAAGAAAGAAATAGCTAATACAAGCCCTTTGTCATGGAGGTGCAGAGAGATAAATATAACAGATGTGAATGTACCTGGCTTTCATGAAGAAAGTGTACCATATGAATCTAAGAATGGAGATTGACTAAAATATCTTAACCAGTCCACCCTTTTAGGGAACTATCAATTTTCAAAGCCAAGAGCTTGAGGCATAGAATAAAACAGGCTCAAGATTCTAATAAAAAGTGCATAAAAATTCCTCTTTTTCTCAATGTATCACAGTGACATGAGTATCTTTGATATTTTCTGAAGAAATAGAATTACATAGAATGTACTAGTCTCCTAGTAGCTTAACACTCTTTCTGAAGCCTTAAAAAATTAGAATAACACTAAGAAGGAAGAAACCTAAAACTCACCCAGAGCTGCAGCAAAGGAACTTTACTGAATAAAGCTGATGATATTCAACATGAACGGGCTGTACAAGCTGTTCTACCAAATTTTTGAAAGCACATTTTCTAGTAGCTAAACTGTTCACTCTTCAAAAATTAGTAAGATACTAAATAAGCTATCACACTCATAGCATTGAAGCACCTTCAACCAGCTCTAGGTGGAAGCTACTCTTGTCCATAAGCTGTTGTTAAATATGTGGATGATTCTCTCTAGGATTATGGATCTCAGTAGAGAAATATTGTTGTCAAAGAATTGTTTCCTGTTTAGGAAAGATGGCTCAGGAAAAAAAAATATCACTCTCTTGCATGCCCAATTTTGATTATTTCTCTTTTGCCTTTGGAACATTTATGTGGCCAATTTTGCCAATAGTGCTGTTTTTTAGTTTCATCTTTCTTGAACTTCAATATTACAAATTATTTACAGCATCACCTGTCTTGCCTGTGGCTCATTTGTGATTTATTCATAGGGTGCCCATGAAGTCTAAGAGAGTAATGGCTTATTATTTCTCTTGTCTCCCGAGGTATCCTCATTTCTTCTTTTTCATTGATCACAAAAAGTTTGCCAAACACTTGCTTATAGCCACTTCGGTATCATCTAAATACACATTACTTAACCTGTGGAATTGTATGTATTATTTCCCTAGTTAAAATGGTCTGTATTATTTTATCTTAAGAAATTATGAAGGTAAAATTTGAAACAGAATAATACCTCAAAACAATCAATCATCACTAAGATGAAGTTCAGGATATTATAGTTTTACATGTTTTAAAAAATATTCTATGGCAATTAGAAAGAGGTGGAATCTGAAGCAAGCCAATTTCATTAATTAACTACAGTATTTCCTGACACAAATACCAGCTATGAACAAGTCTTATGATTCAAGTCGCATGTTATCATCTAGAAGAAACATTTATGAAGTTATGTGACTACATGAAGAATACTACTACAGCCTCATGAAGATTTTTTAAATGCTATTTAATTATACATTGAGACTTGGAACATTTAAAAATTACAACTCACTACCTAATTATAAACATGTCTTCATTGGTATTTTCTAGAATTTTAGAACAATAATGGAATGTTTCCTATGAGCTACAGAATATTTTAATATATGGGTATACAGCAGTAAAGAACATACACATGGTTATTAATATCAAGAGCTTACATTCTAGAAAGGAAACAAAATACATAAGCAAATAACTGGATAAGGAAATTTTGGAGATTGATAAATATTATTAATTAATCTATTAACTCAACAAGGATTTATTGAGTTTTAAATATTCACTATGGTCTGGGTGCTTGGAATATAGCTGTGAACAAGAAATGTCCAACCCTGCTATCAAGGAATTTATTTTTAACGGAAGAAGCAGGTAATATACATTATAGCTCTCTCTCTCATCTGTGTGTGTGTGTTACTACAGATAGCAGTGAATATTTTAAAAATAGAAATTAAGTGGGAGGTATATGATGGACAAGACAGACTTCCTTGAGAAGGTGAAATTTAATGGGAGACATGAAGGATATAAAGTAGACAGCCTTCGAGTATATGGAGAAGAGTTCTTGTCAGAAGACTATTAATTGCAAATTAATCTATATTTTATATAAGTGTTGAACAACTTTAGGGAATCAAATGATTCAAGAAGTATAAGTTCTTTTCACCCTCAATTTATTAAGCTAATGTCATTAGAAATTAATATTAATATGACAGAATATAAAGATGCATATCTTCCTTATCTTCCAATCTGAGCATCCTACAGACTATATGATATTTCAGATATCAAGTTGAGTGTGAAACTGATCTTCATATGAAATTTTATTTATTTATTTTTAAATAGCTAGTTCTATGGCTTTACACTCACCTTGAGAATATGAAAGGTTCTTGAGAGCAGTGCGTAAAAAAAAAAAATAGAGCTGTTGCTATGGGATTCCTTCAATTTCTGGGGAAATTTTCTTTTTTGTCTAATATTTCAATTTACAGTTTTTCAGTGCTAATAATATATACATACAAACATTACTAATTGTTTTATATTGATCTTATATCCTATGGCCTTTGTAGTTTTCTTGGAATTTTCTATGTGTATAATTAGATTACCTACAAATACAGATTTATACCTTTTACTTTCTAATTTTTTATGTTTTTAATGCCTTTTTATTTACTTGTTCCATGGACTAGAACCGCCAGTATAATGTGAAATAATGGTTAATGTTGTGTTAATGATCTACAAAATGGTCTGTAGTTTTTCTTCTTTTCCTTCTTAGGTGTAATGTCCATTAGTCTTTTGGACAAACAAAAAAACAAACAATCAAAAAACCACAAACTTACCACATCTAAAAATCTTCAATCTATATATAATGTAATAAAAAGAAAATCACAAAGTATTAAAATGTATGTACTTAATACTCCATGATTAACATGGATGTAAAATTTCTGCAGTCAAATCTGATAATGACATCCACACTCGAATGACAAATTTCAAATGAGATATCTTTTACCCTTAAAATCTTCTATTACATTCCATATTATTTGGGAATTTCCCTAATTTCAAATGACATATCTTTTTCTTAAAAGCTCTTATTATGTATTATGTTCCATGTTATTTGGAGATTTCTCTAATTTTGAATGAGATTTTTTTTTTTTTTTTTGCTCTTAAAAGCTCTTAATACACCCCATGTTGTTCAGGGATTTCTCTAATTCTCAAATCATGTTAGAGTGAAACCATGTTCTAGGATGCCGTGTTGTATGAGGGTTTTCCCCAATTCTTGAACTGTGTTAGAGCGAAACCATCTTACAGAAGTGCCATGTTCTATGTAGAGATCAGATAAGTTATTGTGTGGCAGAGGTGTGGAGAAAGAGTAAGAGGTTGGTAAAAGGATACAAACTTTCAACTATAAGATGAAAAGGTTCTGAGGATCTAATGTGTAATATGATGATTATAGTTGATAACACTTATTGTATAATTTAGATTTAATAAGATAGAATTCAAATGTTTTCACGCAAAAAGGTAATACCTGAGTTGGATGTATTAAATAGAGGGTATATTTAAGTAATATTTTCATATATCAAATCATCATGTTGTACACTTCTTTTCACAATTTCATTTGTCAATTACACCTCAATAAACCTGGAATAAATAAACAACTTGGTGATTGCCGTGTTGGGAAAAAGGGTAATGGCTGACTATAAAGAAGTCACATGGGGGAGGTTTTGGAGTGATGACACTATTCTATATGATATTGGGTTGATGGACATATGACTCTCAATTTGTTAAAACCCATAATTATTAACTTAACTGTATGCATATTAAAACACACACACACACACACACACACACACACACACACACACACACATATATCAAGCTGTTGGGAAATTCTTTTTTTCTTTGATTGTTGGGAAATTCTTGGTTGAAGAATGTGATGTGTGAATCTAGCTTCATGAAGGAGAGGAGAATAAAGAAGCTGAGCAATCTTCAAAAACAGTTTTGACAGCAGTCTCTAAAGCTAAAAGCAAAAAGAAAGTAATTGATCATTTTTTTCTCATAGGAATTACGTTAGCTATCCTGAAATTAATTTTTATGTATACTAAAGTGAACAAATAATAAAATGAACATTATTGAATAATAAATTATAGACAATGGGACCAGGCTTCTCACTGTTAGAATGAATTTTTATACAAGATAAATGTATCTAAAACACATGATCAAGTTTAGTGACTGGAAAAAAATTGGTCAACAAGCTAACCATTTATACACTGTCTTGACTTTGACTAATATTTTGCAGAAAAGATCAAAAGGTGAAAAAAACAATACTTGCCACTATAGACTAAATTATAAAGTGTTATCGTTTTGTTTTGTTTTAAATCAGAGCTGAAGTCTGGAGATACAAAGTTTTCAAAATAGAAGGGAAAGGGAAGAGGTGTCTGCAACTTATTAATTACTTGTTTATTCCATATTTCCAAGTAGTGCTGCCATGATATGAAATTATTCTGCACTCATCACCAATAACCAAAATACTCTGAAGAAGCAGAAGCCATTCAGTTATTGAACAAGATTAATTTACACTGTACGTATAACTACCTCATATCAGAAGTAAAATGCCAAATATTTCTACATTATGCCAGGAGTTCCAGATGCTTTATAGGACTAAGATAATTGGACATATAGGAAACTCTGATTTATACCAAATTGTGGAGGCTGATCCTGCCTGTTAGAGGTCACACATCAGAGAAGTGTACTGCCAATCAAGTGACAACGTGCAGTGATCAGTGAGTCATCACTGAGGATCGATACACTTGTGGATGGAAACAACTTAATTTTGTGAGTACTCATGGAACTTTTCTAAGACATTTTCAGCATCCTTTGAATTGGCACTGTTTCTGTTTCTCTTGAAGTTGAAGAGCAAAGCGTGCACAATTATGAACAGGATGGTCAAGAACACGTAAGAGCCAGTGCTCTGCATTCAAGGTGCCAAATTTTTATTCTCCCTTTCAAACCAATTCTCTTGGAATTATAGAGTCTTATAAATATTAAAAGGACCATTCAGTGTCTTTGAAAAGAAATGTGCTCAGTTGGAGCATTACACTTGGGTACAGAAACAAAACCTTCTTATGCTGCAGCTTTTCCATCAGGAAAATAAGAACAACCAAGAGAATGGTTGTCTTCTGGGATCTTATTTGTACAGTGTCAAAGTCTTTGAGCCTGATAGAAGAAACTATGCACATCATTGTATAAATAAAATGAGAACCCATTCGCCATTTATGCAGCCTACTCAGGACAGCTTTACTAGTTAGAGTTAAAATTCTCTGGGAAGTTACCATGGAAGTTACAGAGCAGATGTACTATAACTTAGAAAAATTCCTGCGCACCCACACATTGGAAAAAACAGAATTTATTTCTAAAGTATACTCACACACTACATAAGGATATTTCAGTCAACAGCAGATCATAGATACAACAGTGGTCCCATAAGATTGTAAGAGAGCTAAAAGGTTCCTATCTCCTAGGGACATGGTAGCTGGCATAATTTCATAGCTGAATGCATTACTCATGTGCTTGTGGTGATGCTGATGTAAACGAACCTATGGTGCTGCGACTTGTAAAAAGGTAATAGAGCACATATAGTTGTGTACAGCACATGACACTTGATAAGAACATTAAATGACTGTGTCCCTGGTTTATGTATTTACTGTCATATAATTTTGATCATTATTTTAGTTTTTTTCTACTTATAAAAAAAATCATTTGCTGTAAAACAGTATACCATGTTATGCCAGCAGTAGCCTCATGCATGTTGGATTTACTGTGTCTCTTGGTTGTCTTCTTTGCTCTTGGGCTTGATTTAATCATATGTTGTTTTATACAGTAACATCTACATAGTCTTGTAGCCTAGAAACAATAGGTTTTACCATGCAGCTTAGGTGTATGTAGTAGGCTATAACATCTAGGTTTGTGCAAATGCCCTCTATGACGTTTGCACTATGATGAAATTGCTCAGCAACACATGTTTCAGAATTTACCCCATTGTTAAGCTGTGCATGACTGTACTGAAGAGGTCAGGAATAGATATTACTTTAATGAGCTATTTCATATTTGTACTTTTCAAATACTGTTGAACAACAAACAATTTCCAGAACACACTAAGTTGGGTCTTACTGATGCTCAGACTATGGGCATAAATGTTACTGAAAATTTTATTTCTAATCTACTGGCCCAGGGTGGAAGAATAAAACAGAAAAGGCTGTAGAAAGTTGGCACAGATCTAACAGTAAGTAATGTTGTTTTGTGTCTTATGCCAAAAGCTGGAATTGTTAGTGTTGTTATAAAAAAGAGGAAAATAAGTGGTGAAGCTTTCTTTGGAAATGAATATACCACTAGCCCCAGTGGGGGATGTGAAATCACTGCTATCCATAGACAGTATTACACAAAGAAAGCATGTTGAATAAGCCCACCTTTGTCATAGCAAGTAAGAAGCCATGTGGGAAACAGCTTTGCAGCGCTGGACTACAGCTATATCAGAAATCAAGAGCTCAAAGTATGAGAGAATGATACCTATTTATCTCAGGGACAGAGTTCTTGTTGCTTACTAGGGAGTGGGGCTAAGATCTCCTGGGGCCACTCATCTTCCCAGCAAAAATTTTGGATAGAATAATGAGAATAAGTTTTTTAAATGACTTGCATCCTCTTTTCAAATTTTTAAGCAACTCTGAAAAGTGGTCACTAGTTATGCCTAAGGTCTGCCAGAAACTGCAGATCTAAAAGAGCTAGCAATAAAACAGGATGAAATCTTATTCCTTATCTTCCTATACTGCTTTCTTTCCACGTGTCTACAGTGTGGTTGTGTTACACAAACAAGAAGCTCACATCTCTTGGAGGTCTTTTCCTGATTATACTAAAAAACTGTCAGATGGCACCCTAGATAATGGATATGTGAATGCTGTAGCTGGACAAATGCAGAGCCTAACACTGGCAGACACATTTATAACAGGGTAATAAGGAAAATTTAGATCTAAATTTATAGCATCTATAGCATAGATTGAATGGAATGCCACTCTTATGGATCTTTATCAACCTTTATTCCTTTGTCCCATATATATTTTATATCTCTCATTTCTTCATTTTTCCCCCTCAGCTCATTTTATTTTACTCCTTTTATCTGACCTAAATTGAACCTCTGTATTATTTGCTATATTGGTTAGAATTATGTTCAATTGCAGGAAATGGCAGTAGCTTCACTAAATAAGAGTTTACTTTTGAAGTCTGGAGATAGACTGTGGTGGGCATGTGAAATAGTGCCATGACTATTATGTCTGAAATGTCCCAGCCAGCTGCAATTTTCCTTCCACGTCATCACAGAGTATAATTTTTTTCCTCATGTTTCCAAGATGCTGCTGTATTTACAGGCCATCTATCTACATACCAGGCAAGAAAAAGGGGAAAGAAAGGAGAAAATGGTCAAAATGCACATGTCAGCTGAATTTTAATGCTTTAAAAAACATTCACATCTGTTTACATTACATTGGCCTGAAATGGTTAACATGGTCCCCTACATAATGGGACCTGAGACAAAGTTGGGATTCTCCTCAGTAAAGACGAATGGTTTGTGTGTACTGCTGTGGCCATCCTGAGTTAATACAGTTTTCTGCTTCCTGTTTTAATTATAATTGTACAGTTAGATTGCAATCTATTTAATTAAATCAATTAATTTATTATATACCCCTTTCTCAAAAACCATTAAAAATATCTGACGCTAACTCATCATACTGGGAGTGCCAAAATATGTATACACATCTTAAGGTACCTGTGTATTACTTTTCAAGATTGAATTAAATTATAGTAACAATATGTAGTATGACATTCACTCAAAAGATGGCATTGATCTGCATCACCATGTGACAGGCAGGACAGTTAAAGAAAATGGCTGAAGCATGGTTGTTGTTCAAGGTGCAAAAGACCATTTTGAAGTGGTATTTGAAATTCGAGAAAGTTGTTAAGAGTTTCCCCGAACTTCTCCTGACTTAACACTGTTGAATTCTACCTATGGGGACCTTAAAGAATGTAGTGTACCATAGAAAACAGGCTAGACTTTGGGAAGAAATTGAAACAGCATGAAATGCAAGGGTACACCTCGGTCAATGCTGCTCAAGCAGTAGTGCACCGTAATCAGAAGTGTCTGGATACTGATGGCAACCACTTTGAGCACCTCTTGTAATTGCAGAAGTAAAAAGCGACTTGTATTCATTTTTTGTTATCTGTGTATATTCAGTATTATAATTTTAATGCAGAGATTTACTTTCTTAAAATGTGTATGTATTTTTTTGGCACCCTCTGTGTGCACTGGTAGTACCTAGAAGGGCTTGTTAAAATACAGATTGCTGGGCTCTACTCCCAGAATTTCAGATCCAGGAGGTCTGGGATAAGGTAAGAATTTGCATACCTAACAATTTTCAAGTAATGCTGACATAGCTAGTTCAAGGGCCACACTTTAAAGGAAGAAGTTTGGGAATTTTGCAAGGAGATTTTATGGAGTGTGGGCTGTGTTACTCCTAGAAGTACAGGCGACATAAATTGCAATATAAAAAATCCCCAAACCATTCTTAGTTCATATAGACGATGTCTAAATACACTTTGGGTTTTAAAATTTAGATAGGTCTTTTTTCTCTTACACTGGGAAAAGTGAGGCAGTTTATTTTTTCAAAGTACATAGCTATGAATTAACTTGGAAATTTATCTTTAATAAATGCTTTAAAGTAATATTGATTTCCCCCATATTTATAAAAGTGACACACGTTTACTATAACAAATTACAAACATAAAAGTATAAAAATTCAATGAAAATGACAAGCAATCTAATACTAAGAATAGCCAGTATCAATGTTTTATTCATTTCTAAGATTTTTCTAACTTTATAACATCTAAATACATGAAAATATATATGAATATGTATTTTGAATTGCACTGTTATGCATTACATTTTACTTTTTTCACTTATTATTTTACATGTCATGCAAAGATTTTAGAACCATGACTTTTAATATTTCTAGTGTTCTGTCATAATGACCCTGTTTTCCTTTTTACTTTTACACATTTACCTTATTTTAATTTCTAATTTCTGTTTATTGTCATGAACATTCTAATCTCTGTGATTATTATAGGCTAGATTTTAGAGTAGATTTCTAGTAGGAATACTAACTCAAAGGATGTAGATATACTTACCCTCTGATGCATATCATCAAATTGTTGTCTAGTGAATAAGAGTTCCAAAAATAATACAATTTTGCCAGCATTAAATATATTTTGAAAACATAAATGAAAAATGTTATTCTGTTGTATTTTACTTTATGTATTTTTTATTACAAATAATAAATATTGTTTCCCTTAATTGGTAATTTATTTTATTTTATTTTTAATTTTACCTTTCAGTGAAATTTCTTTTTGTTTTTCTCTATTAACCACTTTCTATTAAAGTATTAATTAGAATTTCTATAATTATTTATTATAAATATTAAATTATTATCATTTGTATTTCTGAAAATATTTATTTTCTTTCTTTTAATTTTATGTTCTAAAAATATTTAGTCAAACTTATCAATATTTTTATTTAAAAATTCTAAAACTACTTTACTAAGATATGATTGACAGGAGCCGCATCTACATTTGTTACATTGCATTTATTTTTATCTCCCATGACTATTGCCTGCTGCCCCCCACTTTTTTTTTCTTTCTAATTCTCCCTGTTTGCCTATTTCTGTCTCTTCTGTCTCTGCCAACTCTTGATTGCAGAGATCTTGAGCTGTCAGATTTCAGGGAAGAATCACACAATTAGTTTACTATTTTTTGAGCCAATTTGTCCAATTGTGACATCAAAACCTACCCAGAAATAATGGGTGTAAAAGCAGTGCCCTTTATTTGACCCTTCCTCAAGAATCATGTTGGTTTAATTGGACTTTGATAAGGCTAACCTGACTCGTTCATTTCATTTTGGCTTGCAAATCAAATAATTCTCTAAGCGATCAATTCTTTGCTATTATAGTTGTCATATGCTGCTAACAACATAACTCATTCTACTGATTGTGTATTTTAAACTTTTTTTTATATTAAAAAATGTCCACTATTTATTAGCAAAATACCTACTAACTAAAGTTATTTAAAAAGTTTAGAGAGATATATAAATAAGCAAGCAGAAAAGTTAATTGGTAATAATAGGTCTATGTAAATCAATACTGTATTTATAAAATATTAATAATATGGAGTTGAAAGCACAGAAATAAAATAAATAAAATGCTTTACATGTTGTGTTATAATTTATTTATCTGTCCACCCCAGCTAGGCCCTGTCATCCTGATGGATGAGAGAGTTAAAATTATTTTGTGTGTGTGTGTGTTATAAAAATCTTTTTGTTTTTTTTTAATTCATTTTTATTGTTAGAGTTATCGGGGTGACATCTGTTAGCAAGGATTACATAGGTTTCAGGCATACAATTCTACAGTGCATTGTCAACTTGATGTATAATAAGTTCACCACCTAATGTGACTTCTCTTTCCATCACCTTATATTTAGCTTCCCCTTTTTAATGTTAACAAGTTTGTTAGATGTATGATATGTTTTTCAAATCATTGTTGGCAAGATTTTACCAACTGTTTTGCCACTAGATACCATGTATTGATGTATTGCCATCTTTTCATTTTCTTATGAGCAGTTTTCTTGTGTTGCCCACTGCCCAGTTCCTAAACCAGTGGAAAACAACTTAAGGTACTTGAAGATTAAGCAGATGTTCAAAGATACAAAGCTAGGACGCGGTGAAGCTGTCATATGGTACCAGATAACTTAATTCCAGGGCCCACATTTAGCCACTGTGCTAAATTGCTGTATTAAAGTTATATTATATATGACCAGAAAAATAAAATACAACTTATTCTTTTTCATTCATTTATTTCATTTGCATTATTCATGATCTTGTATAAAGTTAGATGTTGATTATGGATATTACAGGTAAAACCACCAGTAGTTGCAAAGTAAAAGTATTTTTTCTCTCTGTTCATTATCAAGTAATAATCTGTATTATGTACATCATATTTTAACACACACACACACACACACACACATACACACACACACACACACACAGTGAAACTCAATTTTTTCTCTTTAAATATAAACTTTATTTTATAAGAACAGTTCCAAACTTACAGAAAAATTACAGAGATAGTGCAGAGTTCTTATATATGCCCTGCACCTAGTTTCCTTTATTATTCCTTTTTTTCCTTAGTGGAGTACATTTGCTACAATTAATGAACCAATATTAATGCACTAATAGTACAAGCCATGCTTTTCCTTAGTTTTTACCTAATTTTTTTTCAGTTCCAGAATATTATTCAGGATACCACATTACTTGTAGTTTTCATGTTTGCTTCAACTCTTCTTGGCTGTGACAGTTTCTCAGACTTCACTTGTTCTTATTGGCCTTGACAGTTTTGAAAAGTATTGAGGTATTTGTAAGATGGCATTATATTTGGATTTGTTTTTCTCATGATTAGACTGTAGGTTATGCCCTTTTCATCAAATCATATTGTGGCTATAAATGAACAACATGAGTGTTGCCAGGCTTCTCCACTGTGAAGTTAGTCCTTTATCTTTCCTTTCCATCAAAGGGATATTCTCCAAATATTTGAACAATTCTTCTCAAAACTGTCAGGATCACTAGAAACAAGTAAAATCTGAGAAACTGCCATACCTAATAAAAGCCAAAGAAGAAATATCAACTAAATGTAACATGGATGGAAGTCAGTATGCACAAGTCCAGACTTAAGAAATGGGGAGATGTAGAGTTATGCTCCATCTCCTTGAGGGCAAGTATTTATATAAATTATTCAAAGGTCCATAAAAACTGTGACTGTTTCCTTATAGTACCATTATTTTTTAAACTATGTAAAGTGACAGTACCTTGCTTTTGGAAAATGAATTTAATCTATCATCAGTGAGAGAATTTATGAGCCTTTCTGATCTTTCCATAATGAAAAGCACACCACATGAGGTTCACAGAGAGGAAAAGAAATGGTGAATGAAGATGTATGCACCACTTATATTTATAGACTTGTATAGGGGCACGTCTTTATGTTTACCTAGCAACATTTGAAAATAAATTGTTTCTATACATTTGAATAATACTAAAATATGACAAGATGAAAGTTACTAAAATGTTAAAATTAGAGTTCTAAAGATCACTTCATACTACATTCTTCTATTGCTGTTTTGCTTTGTTAAATAGGTAATAAAAAAATCTACTGTTGTTATTTTTGTGTGTGATGCCCATGCCATCAACACAATGGCATTAAATGTAAAATTTTGAAATTACTGAAGTAAAACATATATATAAAAATACAAATCAAATGTATATAGCTCATTAATATTTTACAAAATGAATATACCATGTTATCAGCATGCAGATCAAGAAATATTATAAAACCTCTAACCATAGAAACACCCAATGCCCCTCCTCAGTCATTACCCTCAAAAGTAAGCACTAATCTGACTCCTAACACTATAGATTCTTTTTTTTGCTTCATATAAATTAAATCATATAGTAAACATTTTATATCTTACCATTGTTATGCAATATTTTACTCATGAATTTCAACTATTTTATTGTGTGCATTTTTAGATTCTTTATTATAACTGCTACATAATATTCTATTTGAAACATACCACACTTAATGTATTCATTCTATTGTTGAATATTTGGATAGAGTCTAGTATTGGGAGATTATGCATGGTACTGCTATAAACATTTTTGTATGTATCTTCTGGTGAACAGATGTATGTGTTTCTGTTGCATATATAGCAAGAAGTTGAATTGTTGAATTATAGGATAAACCTATGTTCATCTCTTGGAGACACTGCCAAACAATTTTTCTAAGTCAGTGAACCAGTTTGCACTACCATCCTAAGAGTATGAGAGTAAGTTCTGATGGCTACACATTACCACCAAGAATTTTTTTGGTTTTTTTCCAATATTGGAATTTTTGCTAAAATGTAGGGGTATATTATGATTGTATCTATATTTTATCACTAAATAATAGAATTGAGAAACGTTTTTTCATAAATTAATTGGATATGTGGATTTTTGGGTGAAAAATCTATTGTTTTTTGCTCAATATTCTTAAAAGTTTCCTTCTTGCTATTTATATATATTAGTTTATATACTTTACATGAGAGACCTATGTTGAATAAATGTGTTGCAAATGTGGTTTTTCAATGTGTAGGTTGCATTTATAATTTTAATGGTGCCTTTTAATGCAGAAGTTTTAAATCTTAATAAAGATGTGAATGTGTATATACACACATGCGCATGCACGTTTCCTTTAGTGTTAAATGTTTTTTTACTCGTGTTTGAGAAATCTTTTGACTACACCTTGTTCATGAAGATATGTTTTTCTACATTTTTTACAAAATTCTTACAGTTTAGATTTTATATATACATCTACTATCTATCTGAAATTGATTTTTGTGTTGGCTATGAAGTACAAGTCAATATTCATTAGTTTTCTTTATGGACATCCAATGGACTCAGCATCAATAAAAAAAATTCTTTCACAATTGCATGAAACTGATCTTGCATATGTTAATATGTGCCATTGATCTGTTTGTGTATAGCTATGTTAATTTCACACCATAATAAGAATATAGCTTTATTTTAAAGAAGGCAGTATGGTATTGGTATTTGGTAGTTTAAATCCTCCAGCATTGTGCTTTTTCAAGACTATCTTAGCCACTCTTATACCTTTGCTTTTTAATGTAAAATCAAATTGCCTGTTTACATACACACACATAGACAAACATATGCACGTGCAAACACTCACACAGAGTTTCTGAGATAGTGGTTGGGATTTCAATGCATTTAGAAGATCAATTTGGGGACAATTGCTATATTTGCAATGTTTTTCAGTCCATTAATTTGACACTTATTTAGAAACATGGCATATCCCTCATTTATTTAAAGATTTAAAATCTCTCGTTCTTTTTATCTATGTACCTATACACACACATATGTAAGTTCTACACATAAATATGGGTGTGTGTGTGCATGTTACTTTAGAAGTTTGCATATCTTTTATTAGATTTATTCCTAGGTCTTTGTTTTCTGTTGTCATCACAAGTAATATATTTTCATAAATTTTATTTTCCATACATTGACATTGATATATAGAAATAAATTAATATATTAAATTGAATTATGTAAACTATTCAGTACTATTTTTTAAGTAACAATTTTTTAGTAACAATTTTATGTTACTAAACATAATGCATTCAACTTGAATTCAGTGATCTAAAGAGCAACCATGTGAAAATTACTATATTGCCACAAAAGCTTTGAATTATTATATATGTGGCTTTGTATAATGTGTATGCATAATTAATTGTATCCTATCTTTTTTATTTGTGCCTGCTCAATATTAGGTGTTTGTTTTAACATATCAATTAGCCTCTATTTGTGGGTATAAAACATGTCTTACTTTTCTGCATTTCCTACAGTTCTAATGGGGTAAAAAAAAATCAGACTCTTGTGTATATATTAATTGATTAATTATACTGTACCAATGTCAATAACTTAAATGTTCTCTTGCCCTTAGATAATATTATAGAGATTTGAAGAAATCAAATTTAATGATTGAAGGGGTTTTGGTAGATGAGAAGAGAAACCAATATTTCCACTTAGCCGCAGCAGAAGAATCCCATGGGTTAAAATTTTCTTTACAGAGATTTTCACCCAGGAGGTTTCATTTTAACTTTATGCCTCAATGCACTGGATAAAAAACAACATATGGCATGGCACATATGGATTATTGTAAGAGCTTCCTAGTTTAGTTATTGCCCTGGAGTTTCACCCTGTAATCCGTCCTGTGTAGTGTTGTTATATCAAATTAACATTTTCCAAACACAAAACATAAGACTTTTTAAAGCTTCCACATTTGTCTCACTCCATCTGTGCCTATATTATATCCCCTCTCCACTTTTCTTATGGATTAAATGCAATTTTTTTATTGTTGGACTTACTGGGGTGACATTGGTTAGCAAGAGTTACATAGGTTCCAGGTGTACAATTCTACAGTGCATTGCCTATGTGCTGCATTGTTTTCACCACCCAGTGTGAGGTTTTTTTCCATCACCATATATTTGACTCCCACTTTCTCCTGTCCCACTCCTTCCCTTCTCTCCCACCCCTCCCTGCTTACTCTCAGGTAACCACTAAACTATTGACTGGGCTCATGACTTTTTGGATCTTTGTTGCTTTCAGTTTTATATTCCTCATATGAGTGAAGTCCTATGGTTCTTGTTTTTTTTCTGTCTGGCTTATTTTGCTTAGCTTATTTTGCTCCAGACCTATCCATTTTGTTGCAAATGGCAGTATTTCATCTTTCTTTATAGCTGAGTAATAGTCCATTGCATCTATATACCACAGCTTCTTTATCCAGTCATCTACCGAAGGGCACTTCGGTTGTTTGCATGTCTTGGTCACCGTGAACAGTGCTGCAATGAACATTGGGGTACATAAGTCTTTGTGGACTAAGGTTTTTAAATTTGGGAGTAGATACCCAGAAGGGGGATTTCCAGGTCATATGGTAACTCCATACACATTCTTCAATATAGATGTTCAGAGTCACCATTATCAATATCTACCATATTTCCAATTACTCCCAGGATGCACACACACTCTCAATTCCTTCACATGGATCACTGAAAATGGACATGTCTGTTTTCACTCCATGATTTCCCAAATGAAATAACCTCCTATCTTTTTCAACTATTCTAGTGATTTCTTATATCTTTCTTCATCATGAACTTTACTAAGATTTTGACTAAAGTTTTGTCGTCCCCTGAAACTCATCTATGCACTAATTGAAAAGAAATTTTTTTTTTTTTTTGCTTTTTTGTATGTTGGTAGCTCCCTGACTGGGAATCGAACCCAGGCTGCAGCACTGACAGCACCAGCACCGAAGCCTTAAGCCACTACACCATCAGGGAACTCCTGAAAAGAAATTTTAATACATTCTAATTCTAATTACCCTCAAGACCCACTGCTTAACTCAAATTTTACTTCAATGAGAAGTTCTTCAGCTACATGTTGACTACTTCTCTAAATTTCTGCAACAGTTAATCCTTCTTTGATCACAGCCCATGTGAACTTTAAGGTTCTGAAGGGAAATCTTCTACATATTTTATGGTCCACATAATTATCACAAAACATTGTACCTTCATTGTTGAGTGAATAAAGATCTTTCTAACTGCAATAAATATTGCCTAAATCTTTTGGGGATATGAGGCAAAGAAAAAGAATTTAAGATCTATGATAGTGTTTCCTAACTTTCATTGTATTCCAGAAACAAACTGGGAAGCTTTAAAATATCCATTCTCTAACCTGAAGATTCTAATTTAGTATATCTGGAAATGTCATGAGTTTCATTTATTACTGTTTTTGTGTTTTACAGAGAATTCAAGTCTTTAGCTATGGCTGACTACTGCTCTTTTCCAGGCCAAACCTCTAATAGACTTTATTTATATTAATAAAAACTGCAAAATTGTCACATATTTTTTAATAAAAACCCTTCACTTACAACTTGTAGTGCAATAGTTTTATCTAGTTATGCTTAGTCATAATAAGTATTAGTCATAAAAAGCCTACTTATATAAAGGACTTATGTTCATCAAATCTGTACAGTTAAGATAGTTCAGTGGATGTAATGAAGAGAAGTTTAAAATCTCATGCTGAGAACAAAATAGAAACTTAATAAATACTTATTGATTAATTGATTTAAAGTTCATTCTAGATGACATTTTTGATTCCTGCTTTTTTAATGTTATTTTTCTAGTAATTTTTTTCTATTATTACCATGGAATCAAAGAGAAATTCTTCTCATACCAACGATTATTTTCCTGTATTATAGTTTTGTTAATTTTTTTTGAGAAACAAGTAATATATAAGTAATAGTGTATTTTGTGGAACTTTGCAGAGAATGATAGTTGTACAAATAGACTTACATCCTGAAATATAGCAACTAGTTGTAATAAATGCTTATACAAAGTCATTAACCTATATAAAGTAGAAAATAGTCTATCCTTAAAAGTACTAGGTTTCTTTCTTTCTCATCTATTTAATTTAGTAAACTACATTATTTTTTCTAAAATATGCAATATTATATTGTGTTTACACACATACTCATATATGTGTGTATATATACATATACACATATAGTGTATAGTATACATAGTATATAATGAAAGTATGTGTATATACAATAAATATTCACGATTTTGGTGTTCTGTTGCAGACATACACATATGTGTACATACACACACACACACACACACACACAAATATGTGCATGACTAGCAGATATCTGGTTCTGTCCAGTATGTCCATGGATACATTTGGGCTGTGCCAATGATTTAATATTTGGTCCTATCAAAAAATATCTGTGCTTAGAAAATGTCCCTGGGTTCAAATAGCTCATAATATTTACTTACAATTCTGGATTAATACCTTAAAAATGCTTTATTTTTCATTAGTCCAATAATTGTGTTGTGGCTGAATTGCCAATTATAATAATTTTTGGCATGATAGCCTAGCTGGTAAGGGAACATGGGGTGAGGTAGATGGGTTGGCATGGACCAAATGTCTTCATGGATGTTTTGTACAGAACCAAATATCAAGGACTTTGTGGTGTGAACCAAATGTTTCACTTGCATATTTTGGACAGGACCCAATGTCTTACAAGGGCATGAATAAAATAAAAACCAAACAACCTAAGTATTTACTATAATAAAAGCCTTTGTGCATATCACTACTAAGTGACATCAAAATATATTATATAGTCATAGTATGACAAAGAATACTGGGGATCTTATAAAGTTAAATACCAAGACAATGTTTAGCTTGGAGTAAAGCTCAATCTCAGCTTCTATATTTTTCTTGTTATTAACACCATACTTTAACCAACTGAGCTTACCAGCCACTCAGTACCTTTCCTGTTATTGAGTATTTTTGACCCAAGACAAGTTTACCTTCTATGTTAGTCCAAATATTTAAAACCTTCTAATCATAGACATATTTAAAGTCATCATATTTTTAATTGTTTGTTTAAAATTATCATTAGAAAAATTATAGACCAGGTTTTCAGACGCACAATTATGTTTTCTGTATTTAACATTTCAAATTCTATCCCTTTTTTTTCTCTGTTTTTTTTTTCTTTTTTATTGTTAGACTTACTGGGGTGACATTGGTTAGCAAGAACTACATAGGTTCCAGGTATATTATTCTACAGTGTGTTGTCAACTTGTTACACTATAAGTTCACCACCCACTGTGAGGTCTCTTTCCATCACCTTATACATAGTTCACCCTCCCTCCTCTCTTACCTCCTCCTTCTTCTCTCACCCCCTCCCAACTTGCCCCAAATAAACATTAAACTATTGATTGTGTCTATGGGTTTTTGTTTGTTTCTTTTTTTCTTTGTTGCTTTCAGTTTTATATTCTGCATATGAGTGAAGTCATATAGTTTTTGTTTTTTTCTGTCTGGCTTATTTCACTTAGCGTGATGATTTCTAGGTCCTTCCATTTTGTTGTAAATGGCATGTTTCACCTTTTGTCATTGCTGAGTAATATTCCATTGTGTATATGTACCACAGCTTCTTTATCCAGTCATCTGTCACAGGGCACTTTGGTTGTTTCCATGTTTTGACCAAGGTGAACAGCACTGCAATGAACATAGGGGTACATAAGTCTTTGTGGACTAATGTTTTCAAGTTTTTTTAGGTAGATCCTCAGAAAGGGGATTGCTGGGTCATATAAAAACTCCAATCCCAATTTTCTGAGGAAACTCCACACTGTCTTCTCTAGTAGTTGTACCAGTTTGCACTCACACCAACAGTGTGTGAGAGTTCCTTTTTCTCCACATCCTTTCCAGAACTTATTATTCCTTATCTTCTTGATAATAGCCATTCTAACAGGTGTGAGGTGATATTTCATTGTGGTTTTGATTTGTATTTTCCTGATAGCTAATGAGGATGAGCATTTTTTCATATGTCTCCTGGCCATTTGTATTTCTCCATGGGAGAAGTGTCTAAGTCCTCTGCCCACTTTTTAATTGCATTGTTTGTTTGTTTTTTTGTTGTTAAGTTGTATTAGTTCTTTATATTTTTTAGATACTAGACCCTTATCAGATGCATTGTTTGCAAATATTTTCTCCCATTCAGTTGGTTGTCTCTTTGCTTTTTCAATGGTTTTTTTTGCTGTGCAAAAGCTTTTTAGTTTGAAATACACCCATTCATTTAATTTTGCTTTTACTTCCCTTGCCTTTGAGGTTAAGTTTATTACATCTTCCTTGAGCCCTAGATCTATAAGTTTAGTACCCGTGTTTTCTTTTTTTGAGTTTAGTTCCCCGGCTGGGAATCAAACCTAGGCTGTGGTGTTAAGAGTGCTGAAGCTTAGCCACTACATCACCAGGGATCCCCCCTTAAGTTTTCTTCTCTGCAGTTTATTGTTTTTGATCTTATATGAAGGTATTTAATCCATTTCGAATTAATTTTTATATGGTTATAGTTCACAGCTCAGACACATTCTTTTGCATATGTTTTTCCAGCTTTTCCAGCACAACCTACAGAAGAGACTGTCTTTTCCCCATTGCATATTTTTTTGCTCCTTTATCAAAAATTATTTGTCCATTAATTTTTGAATTTATTTCTGGATTTTCAGTTCTGTTCCATTGGTCTCTGGGTCTGTTTTCCTGCCAATACCAAGTTGTTTTGATTATTGATACTTTCTAATATAAAGTGAAGTCAGGGAGTGTAACACCACCAGCCTTATTTTTTTTTATGTAGTATTGCTTTGTCACTTCAAGGTCTTTTATGGTTCTATATAAATCTGATAATTCTTTTACCTATTTTGTGAAAGTATGATTGTGGGATATTGATAGGAATTGCATTAAATCTGTAAATTGCTTTGGGTAATATGGCCATTTTAACAATGTTAAGTCTTCCTATCCATTAACATGGAATATCTTTCCACTTCTTTGTATCCTCTTCGATGTCTTTCAAAAGTATCTTATAGTTTTCCATTTATAAGTCTGTCATGTTCTTTGTTAAGTTAATTCTTGGGTATTTCATTTTTTTGTTGTGATAACAAAAGGAATTGACTCTCTTATTACTTTTTCTGATAATTTGTAGTTTGTATATAGAAATGTTGTTGGTTTTGTACATGGATTTTGTATCCTGCGAATTTACTGTATCTGTTTATTGTTTCTAATAGTTTCCTGGTGGAGTCTTTGGAATTTTCTATATAAAGAATCATGTCATCTGCAAATAGTGACAATTTGACCTCTTCTTTCCCAATTTGGATATCTTTTATTCCTTTCTTTTGAGTGATTACTCTGGCTAAAACTTCCAGTACTATATTGAATAGAAGTGGTGACAGGGGATAGCCCTGTCTTGTTCCTGATTTTAGGACAATAAGCTTCAGTTTTTCCCCATTTAATATGATATTGACTGAGGGTTTGTCATATATGGCCTTTATTATATTGCAATACTTTTCTTCTATATCCTTTTATTCAGTGTTTTGATTATAAATGGATGGTCTTTCTTGTCGAAAGCTTTCTCTGCATCAGTTGATATGACCATATAGTCTTTATCTTATTTATTTATGTGTTGCATCATATTGATTGATTTTTGTATGTTGAACCATCTTTGTGCTCCTGGGATGAATCCCACTTGATCATGTTGTATAATCTTTTTGATGCATTTTTTTATTCTACTTGCTAGTATTTTGTTTAGAATTTTTGTGTCTGTGTTCATCAGAGATATTGGTCTATAGTTTCCTTTTGTGTGTTGTCTTTACTAGGCTTTGGTATTGGGCTAATGCTGACCTCATAGAATGAGTTTAAAAGTATTGCTTCATCTTCAATTTTTTGGAAGAGTCTGAGGAGGATAGGTGTTAATTCTTCTTTGAATACCTGGTAGAACTCATTGGTGAGACCATCTGGCCCGGGACATTTGCCTCTAGGGAGGTGATGGATAGTCATTTCAATCTCATTGCTATTGATTAGTCTATTTAGATTATCCAGTTCTTCTTGGTTCAGTCTGGGTAAGGTATAAGTTTCTAGAAACTTGTCCATTTCTTCTAGGTTGTTAAACTTAGTGGCATAAAGCCCTCCATAATATTTTCTTATAATTCTTTGTATTTCTGTGGTATCAGTGGTAATTCTTCCCCTTTAATTTCTAATTTTGGATATTTGTGTCCTTTCCATTAGTCCATTGATTAGTCTAGACAGGGGCTTGTCCATTTTGTTGACTTTCTCAAAGAACCATCTCTTTGTAATATTAATTTTTTATTGTTCTATTCTCAAATTGGTTTAGCTTTGCTTTAATTTTTATTATTTCTTTTTATTTTTTTATTTTTTTATGTGGGTAAGTTTCCTGGCTGGGAATTGAACCCAGGCCACAGCGTTGACAGCACCAAAACCCTAGCCACTACACCACTGTGGAACTCCCCTTATTATTTCTTTTATTCTGCTGACTTTGGGTTTTGTCTGGTATTCTTTTTCTAGTTCTTTAAGATGGAATGTTTACTTGTGATTTTTCTTGTTTCTTAAGATAGGCCTGTAATGATATAAATTTTCCTCCTATTACTGCTTTTGCTGTGCCCCAATATTTTTGATATGTTGTATTTTCATTGTCACTAGTTTCTCTATATATTTTAATCTCTTATTTGTTCTTTTATCCAGTAATTTTTAATAAGATGTTTAATCTTTATGTATGTGTGTTTTTTTCTG
This sequence comes from Lyroderma lyra, assembly GCA_004026885.1. Classification (NCBI taxonomy): domain Eukaryota; kingdom Metazoa; phylum Chordata; class Mammalia; order Chiroptera; family Megadermatidae; genus Lyroderma; species Lyroderma lyra. The sequence goes on from PVJL010004885.1 coordinate 96,102, forward strand.
CTTTCCTTCTACAATTGATCTCCAATTTCAAAGCTTTGTGGTCTGAGAATACAGTTGGTATGATTTCAATCTTTTTGAACTTGCTGATACTACTTTTGTGTCCCAGCATGTGGTCTATCCTTGAGAATGTTTCATGTGCAGTAGAAAAGAAGGTATAGTCTCTTTTTGCTGGATGAATTGTCCTGTAAATGTCAATGATGTCCAATTGCTGTAATGTGTCTCTTAGAGCTGATATTTACTTAATTATTTCCTGTTTGGATGATCTGTGCATGGTTGTTAAGGGGGTGTTTAAGTCTCCTCACAATGATTGTGCTTTTCTCAGTTTCCTCTTTCAGGTCTGTTAATAGTTGCCTTGTATATTTTGGTGCTTCCTTGTTGAGAGCATATATATTAATTAGTGTCAAGTCTTCTTGTTGTTGTATTGTGCCTATTTTCAGTATGTAATGTCAATCTTTGTCTCTTGTTATCTTTTTAAACTTGAAGTTTATTTCATCAGATATCGTATGGGAACTCTTGCTTTGCTCTGGTTACTATTTGCTTGGAGTATTGTTTCCCATCCTTTCACTCTAAGTCTGTGTTTGTCCTTATGGATGAGGTGTGTCTCTTGGAGACATCATATGGATGAGTTTTCTGTTTTAATCTAGTCTGCTACTCTGTGCCTTTTTATTGGTGAGTTTAGTCCATTAACATTTAGAGTGATGATCAATATGTGAGGATTTCCTTTGGCCATTACTTTTTTGTTGTTTTTGTTTTGTTTTATCTTTGTTTCCTTCTTGTTGCCTGAACTCTATTCCATTTATCCTGATACTTTGTTTCAGGTCAAAGAGTCTCCAGTATTTCTTGAAGTGCCAGCCTCATGCTGGCGAATTCCCTCAGCTTCTGTTTGTCTGAGAGGGTCTTCTTTTCCCCTTCATATCCGAAGGATAATTTTGCTGGATAATTTGTTCTGGGCTGGAAGTTTCTCTCTTTTAAAGTTTTTAATATTTGATTCCACTTCCTCCTGGCTTATAGAGTTTCTGCTAAGAAGTCTGTTGCCAGACTGATGGGTTTTTTTCTAAAAGTTATAGTTTGTTTCTTTTTCTGGCTGCCTTGAAAGTTGTCTCTTTGTCTTTAGTTTTTGACATCTTTAGTACAATGTGTCTTGGAGAAGACCTGCTAGGGTCCAGGTATCTAGGGGACCTGTTTTCTTTTTAAATTTTGTGTTCCAGATTTTTCTGTAAGTTTGGAAATTTATCTTGTACTAGTTGTTTGAATATGTTCTCTTAGAATACTCTGTTCCTTCTTTTAATCTTATTATCCTGATGTTGTTTTGTCTCATGGAGTCAGATAGTTCTTGCAGAGTTCTTTCAATCCTTTTGGTTCTATATTCCCTATCTTTCTCTTTCTGAGGTATTTCCATGTTCCAATCTTTAATATCACTAATTCTTTCCTCCATCTGGTTGGCCTGTTTCCTATGACAGTTATTTCTTTTCCAACTTCTTTTATTGTATTATTTATCTCTCGAATACCCATCTCATTCTTCCCTATGGTTTGAATTTCTTTATTAAATTGTTCCTATTCATGCATTTCCTTTCTGAAATCATTCATCTCAGCTATGGTCTTCTGCCAGTACATTTTAATTTCTCTCAGAGCCTTTAGAGTAGCTACTTTATAATCTCTGTTACTTAGTTAATAAGTTTCTACATTTATGAGTTCCTTTTCTGGAGATTTTTTGTCTTCTTTCTGAGCAGCTTCAAATCCTAAGGTACTCATAATGTCTGTTGTGTTCTTCTTCTTTGGCATGAAGGCTTTATTTTCAGCAGAACACAGGAGCTCTCTTTTTTCTCTGATTAGGACTTTAGTGGTGTCTTGCTGTAAAGGAGACACTAGGTGGCACCGAGAGGCAAGTTTTGGAGGAGAGGGTAGGTGCTTAAGCCTTATCTCTCCTCTCCAGGATTGTTTGGGGTTTGGGCGCTTCAGTCTTCAGTCCCTCTGCTTCCTGCAGTTGTTGAGGAAGCTGTAGGACAGGGTAGAGGCCAACAAAATGCGCACTGGGGCAGTTCCACCTCCTGCCCTTTACTGGGGAAGCTGAGGTAGACGGGGGAGGCTAATGAGATGAAGACCAAGGCCGGTCTCGCTGGTTGGGGTGAATGGTGTCAATTCTGCCCGTCTCTTCTCTCTAGTGCTTTACCCCACCATGTTCCAGAAATTCATCTCCATAGCACTACTCAGAGCTGAATCTGCAAGCACGCGCAGTGCGAAAGTGCTGGGAGCGTGTGTACCACCAGCCTTGAGACTCAGGCTGTGGGAGAGTGCCGTGCTAGAGCGCGGGGTCTGCACACTCCGCAGGTCAGAATCTGCAGACCCTGCAAGATCACTGCGTATGTGGAAGCCACAGGTCTAAAGCTGTGGTCCTGATGCCACAGGCTGCATGAGGGTGGTGGTGCACATCCACCATGGGCCAAGATCTGTGGCCCCGTGGCATTGCACCTGCATGTTGCGGGCACCATGAGCTGAGGTGCTGTATCTGGGGCTTTATTTCTGCCTGTAGCAGTTTAGTGTCCTCGGCCAACTTTTTTGCTACTTTAGAGTTTGAGAGGCTGGCTCCCAGTCTTTGTCCCTAACACGCTGCTTTGAGATCCAGCTCCCTCACAGTCTCTCTGAGTTCTACCATTCTGGCTTTCACTCTTGTTGCCTCTTGGCCTCCTCCTTCCCATGTATCATGCTGCTCCCTGATTTCTCTCAGTTCCTTCAGTTAATAGCGATGGGGTCTGGTCACAATCCATCTCTGCTCCCTCCCTTCTCTTCCACTTTCCCCCTCTCTCTAACCTTCAGGTGTTTTCTGGCAATGTATGGATATTTCAGTTGTCACTGTTTCACTCAGAGTTTTCTTTCTTGGCTCCTGAATGGCTGTTCAATTGCGTGTTCTAGAAAGGTTTTAGGCACCTCCTCCCTGGTCACCATCTTGCCCACCTCCTCTCTCTGTTTTTATATGACCCTACATCACAAAGATAATTAAAGAGTCATGCATATTAATTCCAAGCAATATTTGGTAAATAGCTTTGTCACTTATTACTAATGGATATATGCAAGTGAAATTCAGGGGAAGGCAACTCTTTATGTAAATGCTAAAATGCAGTACATATGATGCTGTTAGTCCTGGCAGGCAAATAACAAGTTTCATCTAGACAGAATGCTTAACATTTTTTTGTCCACAGTGAGCAGACTCTTGTGATATCACTTTAATATTACTTAAATTTTGTCTCCTTGCAGATGAAGTTTGTCCTCCTTTCATTCAAGAGGCTTGTCCTCTTAGATACAAATAGAATATTTCCATATATAAAAAGCAAGGAACTCAATGTTGAAATTTTGGCTGGTGTTGGATAAGCTATTGTGCAGAATGGATTTATTTCTTTTGTGTGAATCCACAGCTCCATGAAACTTCTGATCCTTTAATTACTTTATATTTTCCCAAACCAGCACCTTTTAAAAATGTTTATTTTATCTAAACCTCCCTTTCTCCTCGTTAGCATGTAAGATCTGACTCAAATATGGTCATTCTGGAAGATTCCTCTGATCACACTTACTCAGTGAATTCATTTCTATTAACTCCCATTGTACTTAGTCTTGACATAACATAACTAGAAATTATGTACTGTCTGGTACTGAAGTTATTATTATAGTCTTGCTTGCTACACTTTGCTGTTTCCATTTCTATTCTTTGAGTACAAAGTTTATAATTCATATTTATTTGCATTTTACTTAATAGCAAATGCAATATTATTCCCATGAAGGTTAAGTAATACACATATTTGTTGAATGATGTGTATTTTATGGTAAATGAAATCAAGCTCAGTTTGTAACTTCTGAATTAAAACTGTCAAATATTTACATGGTTTCATGCTTGAAAACATTCTGAAATTCTAAATGTAAGCACATGCTCTGTTCTGATCCCCTTTCCTGTCAAAATCGTGAGTGTTTCATTACCCACAAACTTAATGTAATAATAACATGTTCTATAACAGAAGTAGAATCCAGTTATGGAAGATAAAATTGACAAAGAATTGTGGTTCTGCAAACATGTTTTCATAAAAACACATTGAATTTTAGATTTTTTCTAACTGGCTAAAAGTAATTCACATTCTTACTTCCAAAAGTAGTCCTGAAATGGAATAAATGTTTAAATTAACTAACATAAAAAAACTGCCTAGTGTTAATGAGTTAAATCATATCATATTTTTGTGATCCAAGCATTGATCAGTCAGCTGGTTTCTAGATTTACATATTCAGCACCATCAGGGTTTGGCGGAAGCCTCCCACTCATAAAGACAGAGCAACAAGCTGTCAGAATGTAATTTAACCTTACTCTCGTGTCCACAATTTCTTTGAGAACAATTTACCCTATTAGATCCATAGTTGTTCCCACATAGAAATATAACCTTTTATGCTTTCAGATATGACAGCCCTGAGGTAAAAGTTCATGGTAGAAAATGTAGCATTCATCTCACTGAATAGTTGCAAATAAATAAATAAAGAATATCAGAATAGAGTAAAATTACATCCTGGATTAGTGCTCTGGGTTGCTAATGTACTTATACTCTTAAAGTATTTATAATTTTGAATTTAAAAGCATCCTAACATTACTGTTTTATATTATTTGGAGTTAGAAGGGAATATCATTTTTCATGGTGACAATAATCATATTGAAGCTGCAGCAAAAGGTGCAAATAATGACTGAAACATGGACAGGTTCTCATCAACTCTAAAATCATTGCCTTCCGTGTCTTTAGTACTTTCTATTAAAGACCTGAATAACTATTTTCAACATAAAACATAGCCTGTTTAGATTTATGTATAAATAGCTTCTTGAATATCTCAGGCCAACACCAACCTGAAGCATTCCAAAACTAAGCATGGGTGGGAGGCAAAATCTCCAGCATTCAAATATATGTATATGGTATATATCTGAGACTGTGAATAAAGTCCTCATAAAACTGATCAAATTTCCACAGTCTGGGGTAGTTGCATTTTAAGATTTAAAACAAAAGGCTGTTGTTTCTACATTGTAACTGTTGGTAAAAATTAAGGCATGATCTTTGTGTTAGAAAGTTGCACATAATTGATTATAACACTTGAAAGGAGAGAAAATATTCTACAAAGCATAAGCCCAGACTGATATTTCAAAAGTAGTTTATATCATACAAGTAGATTCATGTTTCTAACTTCCATTATCTTTTAAGATCAACTATCAATATTTTTGTAAGTAATAAGATTAACCTTATTCAAGATGATACTTTTTAAAACTTGATCTTAGTGGCACAAATGGCAAATATTTCAAAAGCATACACTACAGGAAAAGACCCATGTAACTTGTTGTAATAATGGTACTTCAAGCTAAAATAATATTTTCAAAACAGAATGCACAATGGGTTATTCTCATTACTTTTGGTCTCTTTAACTTTGTTTTTGATGGTTTGCTCCATGACTTCTAAGTTATTAAAAATGATGCTTAGGGTAGTCAGCAACACAACATCATTCTGAGCAAGGTTTTTATAAAAGGAACCTGTTGTGCTTACTTCAAGCTTTTGTATAATGAGGACTTGCCATGTCCACAGACATGTTTATTTTGGAATGACAAGCTTAAATTGAACCATCACGTACTCTTCAATAGCTTTCCATTTGGAGTAGATCCAATTACCACCCAGAAAGTTGCTATACATATCTAGACTGGTATATATCTCACTACAGATGCAGTGCTTTCTAACAGGATAAGAATATCACAGTGCTACTGCAGTAGGTCATCAGTGAAGCATGTAATGGAAAAGCAGTGAGACTAATCCACACTTACAAAAATAGAGTAATAAAATAATTTCAGCCAAATTCATCCCTAAAAGATGTTGAGAAATGGCTTCACATTTTTGCATATGTATCATTTTAGCCTTTTCAGTTTTAATAGCACAACAAACTAGATGTGAAGATGCTGCTTTAAAAATATATATGCTAGTATCACAGAGTGTAATGGTTAAAGCTCAGGCTCTGCAGTGAAACAGCCTTCACTTTGGGTTCTAGTGGTGGCTTATAATCTGCATAAGTTTGGGCAACTTACTTACTCAATTAGTCTCCATTTCATCATTGATAAATTTAGTAGTGACATCAACCTTACAGAGGAGTTCTAAGGCTTAAGAGAGATAAATAATGTCCGCGTTTATTGCAATGTCTGGAAAACAGTAAATGTTCAGTAAGTTCTGCATATTTTTAAGATGGTCCATGAAAAGAAGTTCATAGTTGACACAGAGGCAGAACCTATGTAATTATATTTACTAAACTCAATCTTCTTAATTTAGTAATGTTATGTACTGCCCTGATTATTATAGAAGTAATAAGTAAACTATAGGTAGTTTTTATTCATTATCTACGTACATAGATGTTTTACACAATTCATGAAGTAAAAATGATGATTTGAGCATTATACTTCCAAGAAAATCATATTAACTTATTGTTGTGATTGTCACCAAATATCAACTAATGTTATGAACCATTTGTATTTAGTAATTTAACAATCTTGATTTAGTTAATTATATGAGAAAAAAGATACATATTTGTTTTACCATATAAATGCCATGTCTAAAATTATGACAGACACTGTTTTGGGTATAAAATTTAGTTTAGAAATATTTTAACTGGTTGAAATGATTTATTGTTACATACCAAATTTCTTTTTCCAAATTTCTATGGAAACACATAGTAAAAATGCAATCGGAAGAGCATCATATCTTAATATAGAAAATAAATTAGTGACAATTAAGGAATAAAGTTTAAGTAAAAATATGTAATGTGTTGCAATGTGTATTTGGTCGCTCTGACAAAAATTCTAGTGAGGCTTTAAAATTGGAATTTTTTAGAAATATGAATTATACTAAGTCTCATATTATAAGGTGATTGTGTTGTTGTTTTTCTATTTTATTATTATGAACTTATGTCTGCAACTCAGCTAAACTTGGAGGGGGCCAAAAAAAATCTGGAACCCAACAAACTGCAGCAAGAGCACAAAGATATGGCATGTCCCAAGAAAATTGTGGTGAGGCGTGCTCTCCCCAGTTATCAGAAGGAGGGGTGTGGTGGTTGAGATCCACTCTATTCGTCTATATTTCTGCCAGTGGTCAGCCCCTGGGGCCATGTCACCTTTGAGCTGTTTTCAGACAAAGTTTCCAAGACAGCAGAAAGCTTTTGTGCTCTGAGCATGGGGAAAAATAATTTGGTTATAAACGTTCCTGCTTTCACAGAATTATTCTGGGATTAAATGGTGATTTTTAAAAATATTTTGTAAGAGACCAATTGCAATTTATTAATTTGTAGATAGATATCTTTCATAGAAAATGATAAAAATGGCTATAATTTTACATGCAAACAGTTACTAATATGGAAATATATCTTAGAGTAGAAGCTAGGCTTTATAGTATGTTACAGAAGAAAGTATTTTAATGAAAATTATTTAAATTAATAAAGTCATAACCTGCATTTAGATTTTCATTTTTTTGCGTGTTTACCCTATGGATGTCCAGTTGTTTCAGCACTATTTGTTGACAAACTATCCTTCCTCCATTGAATTACTTTTGCATCTTTGTCAAAAATGAGTTAAATACATTTGTGGGTATTGATTTCAGTTTTCCCTATCTGTCAAAAAGATCTATGTGTCTTTTCCCTGCCAATACCAAACTGTCTTCTTTACTATGCTTATGTAGTAGGCCTTTTATCAGAATGATTTCTCCCACTTTATTCTTCAAGAGTTTAGAACTATTTTAGGATCTTTTTCTTTTCATATGAATTTTGGAATAAGTTGGCCCATGTTGGCAACAATAAAAAAGGCTTACTGGAGTTTTGAGAGGAATTGCAGTAAGCCTTTAAATCAACTTAGGGAGAAGTGACATCTGTGCTATGTTGAGTCTTATAATATTTCTCTTTATTTATATTTGTCTTTGATATCTTTCATCACCATTTAAAAATGTTTTATCAGAAAGTTTCTGCTCATGTTTTGTTAAGTATACAACTAAGTATTTTATTTTCTTTGGAGTGATTATAAATAATATTTAGCTTTAATTTTGGTTTCTACATGTTCATAGTTTCTATGTAGACAGTCAATCAATTCTTATGTATTCTTGCATCTTGCAATATTGCCAAACTCACTTATCAGTTCTAAGAGTTTTTTTGGTAGATTATTTGGGATTTTATATGTAGAAAATCATATACAGTTATGAACTGTTTTACATATTTCTTTCTAATCTGTGTTCACTTTACTTTTTTCTTATCTTATTGCAGAGGTCAGAACTTCTGATACTAGGTTAGAAAGAGTGCTGAGAGCAAATATCTTTGATTTATTTCAGATCCTAGAGAGAATACATTCAGTCCTTCACCACTTTGAAGTTAAGTATACCTTTTTGTAGATGTTCTTTATCAAATGGAGCTAGTTACCCTTATTCTTTACTTGGTGAGAGTTTTTCACATTAATGAATACTGGATGATGTCAAATATTTATTCTGCATTCATTAATATGATCATATGACTTTTCTCCATTAGCCTGTTGATTAATTTTAAAGTGTTGAACCAGCTTTTTGTATTTGTTCATGATCTATAATTATTTTCATGCAATGCTGGATTTGATTTGCTGATGTTTTGTCGAGGATTTTGTATCTAAGTTTATTAGAAATATGAGTTTGTTGCTTGCTTTTTGTACCAATTTTATGGTTTTGTAATAGGGTATTACTGGCCTAAAAAAGTGAGTTGGGAAGTATTCCATCTTCTATTTTTCTAAAAGGGGTATTATGAAATTGTTCTTAATTCTTTTTAGATGTTTCTATTTTTAAAATTTTTAACCAATTCTGTTTTGTTTTTTCATTTTTTTTAGTTTTTTTCTACTTAGTGTGTATTGTTATAGATCTTTTTAAAGTAATATATTTCAGTCTTTGGTTCAAATAGATATACTACAAAACTACTTTTCATACTTAGACTTTTAATCTATCTGGATGTTTGTATGTTGTATTAAGAAATATTTCATTTTTATTTTTTCTATAGAGTGAAAAAGTTTACCTAACTCCATTTACTATCATTTCATCATCAATTTGCTATTCTATATTAATGTTGTCAAGTTTTCATATAAATCTAGGCCTGTTCCATTGATCTATTTGTACATTTCTACTACAGTGTTTTATGCCTTATTAAAATAGCATTTACATTTTCATAAATAATAGGTCAATTCCTGCTTCTTTAATATTCAGATAGTTGTCAACTGCTAGTCTCTCCTTAGTTAAAATTTAAGACTCAGAGTTTTTCAAAATGTCTAAATGAAAATTTTGTTTTCTTTTTATTTAATATACAGTTTAATTTGGAAATGATTGAAATATTGGTAATACTACACCATTCATGTATACATTATATATTTCTATTTATTCAAATTTTCTTCTCTTTCCTTTAAGAAAGGTTTAAATTTATCTTTATAAAAAAAGTGTGTGTAATTAAGATTTGTGCTTTCTCTCCTATATAGTTATTTATTCAATAATTAAATTATATACATCATTTTCAAAAATATAACTGAGTCAATGTTGGTTATTTTCTTATATAAGCTACACATTCAAACTTCAGGATTGTTATTACTAATGATTCTTTCTCTTTTACTAAAACTGACATGGGTAAAATTTGTTTACTACCTTTACAAGTAAAGAATTTTTCTAGAGGGGAAAGTGGCAGGATGGGAAATCAAGAGAGAAAACTAGAAATTAATTTGATGCAAAGATTATTATTAACGGATATTCTTATGATTTATTGTTTAATAACATTGGATCAACCTATATATGCCATAGGGACTTCAACACTGTTTAACCTAAAAAGTCATTTAACCTAAGCTACCCTCTTTTATATAGGTTAAACTCAAAACTAGCTTTGATTGGCTATTTGACTTGACCTCTCTACCACAATTGCTATATGAAGACAACAGTTATTATTTATAAAATAAATTAAGGCAGTTGTGCAGAAGAAATGTGAAGAAGTTTGGTATTAAACTGACATTGTGTAGCCAGTGCTAACACTCCTGTCTTTATGAGCCACTTGAATTACAGTTACCAGGCCACTGTCTACAAGTCCCTATATTTATCTGCTGCTTATTGTATGAACTGTTTTGTTTCTCTTACCCTTCTAACTTTGTTATATTAGTCTCCTTGCAGTCATTTGAACACTCCAGCCTTGCTTTCACCTTAGGACTTTTTGTATTTACTCTCTTCCCCTTTGAAATGGTGTTCTCAGATAATGTTGATGTTCACTATCTCTTTCCCCCTCATGTATATTCTAAGGCACTCACACACTGAGGCTTTCTTCCTCTATCACTTTATATTATTATAATTCTCCACTCTACTAACCGTTTCTGTTTTTCCTGCTTTATATCATACCATACAATTTATTACCATACTCTTATATGTCTGTTGACTATTGTTTCCACTAGAAAGTAAGCTGCATGAGGGCATGGATTTGTATCTATTTCTTCTCTTATGTATTTACAATGCCTAGAATAATTCTAGATATTTAGAAGGCACTCGGTAAAAGTTAGGTACTTTTTGAAGGGAAGGGGCATTATGGATTATTTTTAAATTGTTCCTTTTTTATTGGGGTATAATTGATACATAATATTAGTTTCAGGTGTACAACATAATGAGTAAATCTTTGTATACACTGAAAAATGATTATAGCAATAGTCTGATTACCATCGGTCACCATACATAGTTACATTCTTTTTTCTTTTTGCATTAGTTAGTATTTCTGGTACAATTTGGAAAAGTAGTTGTGAGTGGGCATACCTTTGGCTTGTTTCTGATTTTAGCAGGAAAGATTCTAGTTTTTCACTATGAAGTATCATGTTAGCTATAGGTTTGTGTAGCTATTCATTATCAAGTTGAGGAAGTTCCCTGCTATTTCTAGGTTATTGAAAGTTCAAGTGATCATTTAAATTCCAACATCACCACATCTTTCTGTTTCCATAGGCATACCACTGGCATATAAAATGCTTAAGATAATTGAATTGTTTGTGATATTATTTCAAATCTCAAAGATTGGCACGTAATGGATACTGAAACTAAAATCTTTAAATAATTGACAATTTATCTCACAAAATAAAATGCTGTTACTTGAACATTAAAAACTATGCTTCAATCCACTTGCAATTACAAAACAAAATTGGAAAACTTCACCCGCAAAACTAAATTTACCTATAATTCAAATCATGTGTAAATGATAGTATATTACTCAATGAAGAAAACTTTAGGTAATATAATCATATTGTAATTAATTTTGATCTACGTACTTGAAATAACTTCTTCTCAAGGTAAAGAACTCTGAAGGCAATAATTATTTTTATAACAGTGTGTTTATTTATTTTTAATAATTCTTTATTTTTTCAATTATAGTTAATGTACAATATTAAATTAGTTTCAGGTGTACAAAATAGTGATTAGACATTTATGTTACTTATGAGGTGATCATCCCAATAAATCTAGTACCCATCTGACACCATACATAGTTATTACAATATTATTAACTGTATTCCTTATGCTATACTTTATATCCCCATGACTATTTTGTAACCACCAATTTGTATTGCTTAATCCTTTTCCTTTTTTAACCCAACCTCACCAAACTTCCTCCCAGCTGGCAACCATCAAAATGTTCTCTCTATCTATGAGTTTGCATCTGTTTTGTTTACTTTGTTCTTCAAATTCCACATATAAGTGAAATCATATGGCATTTGTTTTTTTCTGTCTGACTTGCTTCACTCAGCACAATACCCTCTAGATCCTTCCATGTTGTTTTAGATGGCAAGATTTTATTCATTTTTATGACTGAGGAGAGCAATAAGTATTATTTTTTGTAATGTACTAACAGTTAACTTTAAAACATTTTTGTTATATTGTCAAATTTTAAAACCTTTTAACTACTGACCATTGAAAACTATTTAAATGGTAAAATGACTGAATGGGACTTATCTTTAGGAATAAAAATAAATATATACTGTGAATAAATAGACATTTAACAGTTGCCCATCACACTTACTATCCAAGATGCCAAATATGTTTTAGGAAGCATGTGATACTTCCCAATACTATTTGTCAGAAATCTTGCAAAGAAATTCTGCTCAACACAGGAAAGATGACATACACCTTCTAGCTGCATGGGAAGAGGACCCCACAAAAATGGAGATTATCCTGCAGCCCTCACTCTCAAGCCACACATCTCAGTTTGCTCCTCATATGCCTCCAATGCTTTCCTAGTCATTATTCTTCTTCCAGAGCCCAGGGTAAGTGCCTGTGAGTGAGTGAGTGAGTCAGCATGTGAACCCTTTAACTGGATGTCTGAGTTTCTGCATAGGCTTTTGTCTCATCAGGATGATCGAAATCCTCATTGTTTTTCAGAGTCAGTTGTTGTGGGAGCTCCTCTTCTTAGCACCAGTACTGTGGGCTAGGGAGTCTGGTGTGGGGCTGGGGTCCCTTCTCCAGAAGCAATCTCCATGGCCAAAATAATCTCTTCTGATTCTCAAATCACCACACAGAAGTTTGGGGCTAGCACATTTCACATCTCCTCCTCTCATACCTGTCTCGATGTGGCCTCCTCTTCTTTGCATTTTTATTTCTAAAGTTTCTATTCAGCTAGACATCAGAGGGTTCACCAGATTGATTGTATTTTAATTTAGTTGCAATTTTTATGTGTTCACAGAAGGAAGCAGGCAGTGTTTACTTTGCTATCTTGTATCGCCTTCCATAAATTTGTATATAATCATCAAATATTTTGTTTATCGTTAAGTCCGAATGCTTATTTTAATAATTATATAAAGTTAGATTACTTTAAAAAACTGTTTAAAGCAGGAGATGCAAATAAAAAACTCAAATTCCTCATGATTGTAAACTAGGCTGGTCTTTGGAAAAAGTAGGCACCTTCTAATTTAATAAACCCTAAGCTTTGGTTTTATCACTGTTCAACCTCCATCAAATCTTGACTTACTTCTTTCATTCCTCTTCAAAACTTACCTGTGACTCTTCCCAATATTTTTTATATAAGGAAGGCCAAAGAATATGAAAATGTATTTACAAACTAGTTTTGTGACCATAAATAAACTTAATAAATTCTCTGGGATATTAATGGTTAACCACTCACTTAACTATTGTCAGTATCAAAAGTATTATGTAATATAATGTTTACCAGGGAGCCTGGCCAAAAATATTACCTAGTAACATTTGCAGCATTCAAACAAGTTGCTTTTCCTGAGAACAAGTATGGTATATGGTCTCTATAATATTGCATAACTTCTGGGGTTTCAAGTCTTGAATATTTTCCAACTTTTCTGTGTGTGTTTTAGATTGCAATAGCTACTTACCCAGTCTACAAATATTCATTAAATATATACACATAATGTGCCATTCTGTTAGGTAGTATTATAGATAAATACTGAAAAATTCAATAAAAATAAAAATAAATGCAGCTTGCTCATTTATATTAAATAAAATAAACAAGAACCTAGCTTTTGTAGAGTTAATATATTAACGGACAGACAAATAAGCAATTATGGTGAATACTATTAGTACTGTGATGAGTGTGACCACATAATTTATTGCTCCATGAGTACGATAAAAGTAAACAAATATATATATACACTTAAATAATATATATTAATATATACTTTCTACTATTATATACGTAAATGTATTGTGGAAATAATATACAAATTTATTTATGAACATTATTGTACTTAAAATAACATTTTGCATTAGCTATTCTCTCACTTCATAAATACAAGATATACTTGTACAGTCCCAATAATATTATATCAAGACAGGGAAGAGACTATGTCATTCTTAATTCTGAGAAATTTGCTTCAAGGACCTAGGATATAAAATTGATAAAATAAGTAGATAATTCTATATAGTCCATAAACCAACATATATTTAAAAATCTATCAACTTCTATGACTCATATAATTTTGTGAAAAATTATAATCAGAAATATTATATAATGGTCATTTAAATATGAATATTATTCCAATGGTCTTTTCACATTTTGAAAATAAGTAAAATAAGAAAAAAATGGGGTGAAACACTTCCAACAACCTCATTAGTCTCTATATAATCCTTATTATCTACCTGTCTTCTTTCCATTGTAGTTAATTCACTCCAGTCAAACTCAGTTAGCTAATTATGATTATATATTTCTGTATCACAATTTTGATTTGATTTTGGATCTATACTATTTAAGAGAACAGCAGACTGAGTTTGTAAAACAATTCAGTGCATTAGTAGCTGTCTTCTCCTTTGCTAGTATTTCTACTTTTATTCCTTGCACTGACTCCAATGATCTTCTGTTTGCAGTTGCATTTATAGCATTCTTGGGGGACATTATTTACAGCTCTGTTCTGAAGCAGGCAGTACATCAAGGAAATAGTTGCTGATATATATGTAAAATGGTATGTCAAGATATGTCAAGGTATGTCAAGATATTTGGCAGGAAATGTGTGAAAACTTTATTTCTTTAGGTGGAATGTGAATGGAATCAACTATATTTAGGATTTCACATGATTGTTCCTGTTTCATTCAATTAAAACCCAAATTAAAATCTTATTTATCCAAAAGGTTTTAGTGAATTAGATTAATTCTTTATAGCCACAAAAGTTGTATTCACTACCCAAAAATATAAAAGCAATGTAGACACCACGTTTGGCACTTAATTACCACTCACAAATTTCGCAGAATGAAGAGAAGAATCTAAGCATCCTTAGTAGTTTAATGGCCATAACTTACACACATTTATGCATTAATGTAGAGTAGGAATGAATAAGAAAAAAATAAATAAGAATCTAGATTGAGAAGTAGATTGGCCTGGATTTCAGGCTGTTTTGTAATTCACTGGTTAGTGGAACGTTGGATTGGGCATCTGAATTCCTGGTTGCTATTAGTATTCTTGTTACACGTGACTGAAAAGCAACACAAAGTGTCTTAGGCAATTAAGATAATGTACTGACTGACATAATCAATGCAAATCAAGGGTAAGGATGAAATTCAGGGATGCTCAGAGCTAGAGACTCCAATACTACCAGGATTTCTCTCTTCACTTCCCTTTACCTCCTTTCTCTTAGGTCAGCTTTCTCTTCATGGTTTTTCCACCAGAAAGCACAGACTTGGGTATTTTGGATTTAATGTCTCAAGGAAGAATTTTGGTTAAATTAGACTACATCAATTGTCTACATATAAGTCCAAGGAAGTAGAATAGCATCAATTGACAGCAGCCATTGGAATGCCATGACTGAAGTGAGGAGATAGGTTTGTCCTCAAATAAGTGAATGCTAATCAAATAAAGGAGAAGATATGAGTATAGGAAGAAGTAGATATCCACTGTGTTATAGTCAAAAGGTTGCTGTAAAAATTATAAATATATAACTAACCCCAGCACATATTAACAGCCTAGTATATGTAGGTTTTCTTTTCCTTTCATTCCATCACTTAAAGATGGCAGAATCGCTAAAATGACTCTAATAGCTTAGTTCCACTGAATCTCCTGTGTCTGTCAAAACTGATTTATTTGATCTCTTCATAAATTTTCTTAAAATCCAGGTTGTTCAATAAAAAAATATTAGTCTCCAAGAGAGATGACAGCATGATGTTGCGGTAGATGTGCCCACGTTGTTGGTTATACAGACTTGAGCTCTGATACTACTTCTGCCATTTGCTAGCTCTGTTCCCTTGGGCAACTAATTTCTCTGACTCAGTTTCCTCCTATGCAAAATAGGAATGAGGTCATTTTAAGAATGCAATAATACACACACACGCACACACATACACACACATATATCTGTATCTATCTATATCTATATAAATTGCTTAGCAGAAACCAATGTGTAAATGATAGTTGTTATTATTAGGATAGTTGTAGAGCTCCTTTATCTTTCAAGGGATCCTAACTTACCAACTCGTCCCATAACATGGCCGGCAGATATTCATTAAATTTCACTCCTTGGTTTTGTTAATTTTTAAATGTTTCCTATGCAGAGATACAGTTTTATTTTATTAAATGAAGAAATACAATGGCAATGTAAATCAATGAGGAGCAAAGGAAAAGTTCAGCTGTGAATCCAAATTTCAAATTTTTTATTCATCAATTTTTATGATTTTGAAGTTCATAGCTTCTTCTTTCATTCCAGCTGGCCCAATCTTTTTATCTTTATATCTGAAATGAAACACTATATCTTAGTATCATAGCTTGCTTACAAAGAAGTAATGATACAAGCTACTATAAAAAGTCAATTTTTATAAGTGAGCTATAATTAACCTACGAAATCAAGTTGTTAAAAAAGACATATGGTATACTGAATGTTTTCATTACTCATATAAATTAAAGTAGATCTTAAACCTTTTAGTGAATCTATTAAGTTTATAAAATAAATTACTTTCATAGTGAGGAAAACACTCACTGCCAACCCAAAGTATCTCTTAAATATAACCTTTTAACAAGTTCTTAACCTTTTAATGTTTCCACAATACTCTGTGCCCTATGTTGGGTTAGCATATGAAGAAAATAACAAAAATATACATTACTTAATTTTGTGCATATATTCTTTTAGGAAGAAGAAACTAGAACAGAAAGTGTCAGTGGCTGAGACAGTCATGGGAGTGCATTGTTCAGAACTCCTTTCATGAGAGAACTTGCTAAAGAGAGTATAGTTAACTGAAATCCTGTACTGTGATGCTCATGCTGAGGCTACCTACTCTCTGTTCAGGTTCCTCCTCACTAATAACTGCATTGTGGGGCTACACCAGCCATTGCACTGCTCAATGTGTGATTCATTTAATGGGCAAATATTGTTCTGGGGCCTCCCTTAGTCAGCAGAAACCACCCAGGTTTCCTCAGAGCTGCACTATAGTCTGAGATTCTTCGTACCCAATCCTCCTTTCTTCTTCTATCCTTTCACAGGAGTCTAACCTACACTGAGGTCTGAATGCAGGTTCCCCCTCCTGCTGCGTTCCCCTTTAGTTTTTACAAGTATTTCATCCAATAAATCTCTTGTATGACTAACTTCATCCTGCTATCTTCTTCTCAGAGGAAATTCACTGATACAGTAACCAAATGAACATTAAAATCAATGATTCTAAGATTGCAGCCTGAGTTATATAGAGATATTATAATCATAATGGCATCATTTAATTCTCAAAAAGCCTAATAAAAACCATATGTTTAACCTGACTAGTTCTGAATAAATTCTTATTTACTATTTACAATTAGTTTGATAGAAAAAAAATGAAGTAGTCAGTGTTGTATTGTGCCTCTCTGTCCACATCTTGTTTTTGTAATGAATTTTCAACCTCAGTGTTGTGACTTTCTGTCCACATCTTGTTTTGTAATGAATTTCCATCCCAGTCACAGCTATTATAATTGAACCAAAGCTCCTGTAGTCCCTGAAAGAACAGCCCTTGTCTTAGGCTGAGGTAATAAAACTTACTTTAGGAAGAATATGCACAGTAAACATAAAGAGTGTGATCTGTGCATGTTGAGTCCTGGAGCTGGAAGAATATATACATATGTGTTTGGTACTTGGCTTGAATTCTATACAAAAGGATGAAAATCACAAAAGGAAAAGATAAAAGCAGAGAAGAGATCATAATGAACCTGAGAGATAGAGACCAATCTTTTTTTGTTATTTTTGTTTGTTTGTTTGTTTGTTTTCCAATTTTGTTTCAGGTCACTTTGTTCTGTCTGCACATCATTTTTTGTCTATTAAGTGCCAAAGGAACTTAACTATTTGAATGTTCAAGTAATTAGGATACAGAGCATAATTTATTGAATAGTAAAATGTAACCTCAAGCTAATTTAGTGGAACCAGTTGCTGAAAGACAGTGAATCTAAGGATGAAATGAGAAGTGTGAAATTTATGCTAGAAACAACAGGGAGTCAATGTGATCCAGAGATTCCTTTAGAAAGTAAGTGGAAGATAAATCATACCCCTATACATCAAGGAATGACATAATTTATTCCTCTTCAACAGAAGCAGTAAGCATTGTTGGGGATCTAAAGTCCTAGTCATTTGGAAGCTTATCATATTGTAATGGGAGAAATTCAAGTACACAAGTAATATTAACAGAAAAAAGTCTAAGTCAACTGAATCCACAGGTATGGTACAAATAGGGAGTATTAGGGAGGGAGTTTAAGGAAGGAAAAAATAACATCACTTTGATGTTTATCAAGGTGGACGATGCTGACATTCTAGATAGTTGTTTAGTGGTAAATATTAGTTTTATAGATATTTTGGTGGAGAAGGTTGCAAGAGCCATGCAATAAAATACATGGATTAGAATCAAGCAAAGAATAATTCATTTTGTTTAAAATCTAGGTTCTAGGTGGTAAGTAGCAGGGCAGGTATAATATACAGAGTCTTGATGTCACTGTTAAAGACTTCCTGAAAAAAAGAATTGACAAAACTGAATGACTGATTGTAAATGACAGACAAAAAGGAGAAGATTAAAGAAAGTTTAAAAAAATAGAAAAATGGTATTCCAATTGACTGAAACTAGGAAATTGGGTAAAAGAATAATTTTTGAGGAAGATTCAGTAATACAGATCTGAAATAATAAACTTTAGAACAAGAGTGGTACGCTTGAAAAAGCTACACAGGCTTCCTAGAAAATTTAGAGTTAGATTTATTTTTCAAAATCCAATCCTCACTTTTAAACATTCTTTGTCACCCATAAGTTCATATGCTTTCCCCCTTTTGTTTTATCCAATATAAGCCCTTTCACTACAGTTTAAATGCATTTGTATAAATATCTACTTTTCCCAAGATTATTTATATTTTAACCTTATTATTACTCCCTGTCAGGAATGTAAAATATTAGAGATCAAATTAAGAGAGGTATACTTTGGCCTATGAGGAAAGATTGTGGTCTTTCTTCACTAAAATGAAACTGTAATGTATCTTGCCAACACTGCTGCTACATATGGTTATCTATGGCCTATATGTAAGTTAAAAATATGGAGCAGGAAATAAATTTGAAGAGTAGATTCAAGAGTCATTAAAAAAAGGAAACTAATTCATTTATTCTACACATATTTATTGAATATTTGCTGTGAGCCAGGCACTCTTCTAGGTTATGGGAATTCAATAGTGAAGTAAGACACAGGACTGCCTGCTCCTTTAAATTTTACATTAAAAAAGAAAGACAACCATAATATATGTGTTAAGAGATTAATGCATACATTAAAAATATGTAGATAATTTTATTCAAAATTGATAAGTACATTGTACAGTAGGGAGAAGGGAGGGAAGGACTGGAACACAGAAACAAATTATAATTTTAGGTAATCCTAAAGACACCATTAAAAAAGTAACAGCATATTTAAATGGAGTATAGGCATGAACCATGTGAAAATCTAGAGAATGGAATTTTAGCAGAGAAAACAAGTGTTTTCACTATAATAACAGCTATAAACAGAGATGAAGTGAAACACAACAATCTCATTTGCTGCACCTGATCCTAAGAATATAATTGATTCATTTTCGTTCTGTGCTGCACATTCTATATTTCCCTCACCTTAGACCAGCACCACAGCTGGTCTAAGTGACTGTTTGCTTACTGGTATAACCTAGACAGTCCCCAAGAGTTTGAGTACTTAATTGTCTTGCCTTTCTGGGACATGGTTATAGCAATTGCCTGTTTACTGTTATCAGTGGGCACAGAAACACCAACTAATTCCCCAGTGAAGCCACTATGTCCCAGATATAGTCCTCCCTATACCCATTGCATAGGCTCAATCCTGGCTCTTGAGGATGGCTAGAAGCAATTAACCTCTCCTGCTGATAGTACAGTTAGTATCAGTGGCAGGAAGAGGCCAGAGAGACTAAGGTGAAGTTGCAAATTCAAGTTCAGTGAGACCATTGCTATGTCTCCTAGCTGAATTATTTCTACTGAAAACCAGCTTTCTAACCAGTAAGAGTCTCAGAACATGGGAATGGAAAGACAAATTCTATAGTTGTTTCACTGAAAGTGAAACTAAAAGAGCCAATTCTACTTCCACCTCTTGGTTCCCAGATTCATGTACATCCATCTATAAAGAAAAAGGTACCATATATCAACTGTTAGGCCAATGCATATACTGTATCCTGGAAGACTGTTATCCAGTATGCATAGGATTATTCCTAATCTGGTTCATTACCTGAGCCTTTAACAGGTTATTTTTCTGTGCAATGTAATCAACTGCTTCTAAGTAATGGGTTATGTAAGACTGGTGAATCACATGCTGTGCACTTATTATTGCCAGTAATGTGATTTAAAATGTGTGCAATGTTCTGCAGCAATATTGTTTGAATACCGTGTGAATAGATCAGCTATTCTCTGTTAGTGGTGTTATCAGTGGCATTGTGGACAAGAAAGAGAACTATTCTATAGGATTAAATTCAAATAGAAACAAAATACTATCCCTCTAGGAAATTATCCAATAACATTCCCTTTCCAACAAAACAAAACAAAACAAAACAAAAATACATAAAACAAAACAAAAAATTCCACTCAGATTTGCCTTCAGGGGATGATGCTGTATCAATTACTCAGCATCAGTGTCATGTGGCCAATGGGATATTTTGCAGTGGCATTAACTAATCAGATTAGAAGTAAGAGAGAGCTAATGGTATTGGGTTTATACACTCATGTATTTTCTATGTCTATATTTGTGGCTGCTTTCTCCTTTGCACCACTACTAGGTGACTGAAGAGAAATAGGCTTACATTTAGCAGAAGGGTCATTATATCCATCTGGGAAGTTTGGGAATTTTGTTTTTGTTTCTGTTTTTAAGTATTTCTTCTGTAGTGCATATGAAGGTCGGACAATTAATTTCACCAACTCATCCTAGAAAAAGTGCTATATACCTCATTGCTAAATATCACTATGGTCACCTTCGAAGTACTCCCCTTGGGAAGCTCTGCATCAATGCCAGTGCCTTCAAAGCAATTTTGGAATCTTTTTCTGGAATGGCCATCAGAGCTGTCATAATACACAAAACCTAACAACTTTGTGAACTTGCCACTGTGCGCTTGTATTGGCAGCTGTGTACAAACAAGTTGATAAGGTGTCATAACTTAATTGAAGTGTTTGTGCCACACTTTTATTTGTGCAGCATCCTTTGCATCCCTTCAAAACTTATTTATCAACCAAATTGTTTCTGCAGAGTAATGGTCAATCTTAATGTAAAATTTGATGCAGATTCTTTGCTCTACTCAATCATTTTAATTGTGACAGCTACCCAGTACAAATTTTCACTCAATAGCATCTAATGCCCCCATTGACTAGTACAGTGAAGTCTTCACTGTTCATGCATGCACCTCCCAGTCCACTGTCCTTGGCTGCCAGGTTACATTGATGTCACATAAACCATTCTCATTATATTGAAATGGCTGGATTTTTTGTGGACAGACCTCATTCATACACCCAAAGAAAATGAAATCATTATTTGAAAGAGACATCTGTACTCCCGTCTGTACTCTATTGCAACATTATTCACAACAGCCAAAATATGAAAACAATTTAAGTGTCTGTCAATGGAAGAAAATGTGACATACACACACACACACACGTGCACACTCATACCACATACATTAGAATATCACTAAGCCATGAAAAGGAAGGAAATCTTGTCATTTGAGATAAGCTGACCAGACATACCATATTTTTTAGCTTCTTTTTTTTTTAAATCAATTTTACAGACATACCCTTTTAAATGGAACAGAAAACAAAAGCACTGTGCCATTTCAAACCATACATATGGTCAGCCTAGTCTCACTGGGCTAAATGCAAGGTGTCAGTAGGCTGACCATATGTACCATTTGAAAAGGGACAGTACCATTGCTTCCTGTCCTGTTTAAAATGGTGTGTATGATCAGCCCAATTTGAGATGACATTGTTCAATCATGAGGGCATTATGCTAATGCACAAGTCAGGTAGAACAATACACATACTATATGATATCACTTATATGTGGAACCTAAAAATGCCTATCAGATAGAAACTGAGAATACAATAGTAGTAGGGAAGTGAGAGTAGGGGAAATGAGATGTTGGTCAAAGAGTACTAACATTCAGCTGTAAGACAACTATGTTCTGAGGGTCCAATGTACAGCATGGTAATAATAGTCAATAATGTTGTAGTATATACTTAAAAGTTTCTAAGAGAATGAATCTAAAATGTTACCACAACAAAAGGTTAATGGTAATGAGATGGTGTTAGCTGACACTGTGCTCGTAATCATTTTCCAATATATAACTATATCAAATCAGCACATTGTACATCTTAAACTTAGATAATATTATGTCAATTATATCTCAATAAAGCCGGGGAAAAAAATAAGACCATTAGTTTATGACACTGGAACATTTTATATGGGTAACAGAAGAGAAACTAACAGATGTAATAACACATGAATCATTCATAACATTGCTTCTCCTGGGTAAAATTTCGCAAAGATTTATGCCTAGTAAAATCACCTAGTAGAGCCATATTTTACACCTGGGAAGTGTAAAAGACTACTAGTGCTAGCTAGAGTCACCTTAACAAAGATCCATAATTGCCTTAGTTTGTGGGGGTATCTTGTTATATATTGTTAAAGCTACCCTATATTTGAGAATCACTGGACTATTGGATTTAATATTTGCAAAGTTCCTCTATAATTTGCCAAATCCAGTTTGATTCCATTTCACTGGCACCCACAAAACAACTGTGCAGTGACTTGCTCTAATAATTTTCCTTCTGTAGCTGATTGTGCATATTTAGTATTTTCTAAGTTTGGCATATTGGAAGTTATACAGTGAAATAAAAAATGACAACACCATAATTGATTTTAGTGTATGTTTTAGTAAGCCCAATAGTTTTATTTCATTTTTAAATGGACCCACCAATGGTACCATTTCCACTTTCCTTTTCCCCTAAAAAAGAGAATATAATTTACATGAATATAGCAAATTGAATCTTTGACATTTCCTTCATTTTGTCTTAATATCATACAATCCCAAAAGATTTAGCTGGCAGCTGAAATTTGTTGATATATATGACAATGCCCCTTGATATATTATCCCAGTTGTACCATAATATGGCTTTAAGTAAAAATAATAGTTGCAAAAGTTTTACTTCTTACTAATTACTAGATATAAATAATTCCAGACTCTTCAAAATGTATCTCAGAGTCACAGAGATGGGATTGAATTAATTTACCATTATTAACACCTGGAATCTTCAGCTGTAATTGTGAGTTCATAATACAGAATGGTTAAGAAGAAGCTTTAGTGTTGGGTATGTGTGCCCAACTCCTAGCTTTGTCACTTATTTTCTTTTGTCCCTGGCTATTTTTATTCTCAATGTGTTTCTCATTCCTCACCTATAAAATTAGGGTAAGTATAATCATCTCATGCACAAGATTGATGGTGTGCAGATGACACATAGTGAGCATTTGATGAGTTAGCTGTTAGTTGGTTATTTTCGATGTGGCCTTCTTTCATAGTCAGGTTAGACCTATGTAAAATAACCTAGCTACATAATTGAAAGGCTGTCTCCAATGCATCATTTTTGTGTCTCCTTCTTCCCAAAGTGAAATGATTCATCATTATCAAGGGTACAGTTAAATATCATATGTGTGTGATATATCTATCTATATACTGTACAATTTATTAAGCACTTTCAGTATGCCAAAAGTTGATAATATAATCAGAGACCCTGCACCTATTTCACCCAAATTGCATTAATATATAAAAAAATCAAAGACCCTAAAAATAATTACAGCTTTAGATGTCCAATTTGAAATGTCTTTACTGCAAATATTGAAATTATATA
>PVJL010004886.1:0-119800 GCA_004026885.1 Lyroderma lyra
CTTTAGACTTAAAAGCTATGAACACCTTATTTAATGAGTGTTGCCAAATAGTTTTCAATTACTCATTTCTTTGTATCTTTCTTGTGTGGTCTGTTTTAATATTGAAAAAGATTCAGTTATCGAATTTATCAGTCTTTTGTTTCATGGTTTCTGCCTTAGTGTCATATTTGTGAAAACCTTCTCCAGTACGTGATTATTTATTGAAATTTTCACTTACAACTTGGTTTCCTTTTTTTTTACATTAAAAAAGTAAGATGGCTTATCTGTTATTTCCCTCTAGCTAGCTCATGGCAGACGTTGCTAACTGATTTTGTTACTCATTCTTAGTGAGCAGACAAGTAGAATGCACATCCTTCTCAGCACTGTCTTCTGGACCTTGACTAGTGAACAATAAAGTTTCATGGAGCATAAAAGTCATTTGCCATCTTTGATTTGTAGTATTTTCTATTTTTAATAATTTTATTTTTACAAGCCACCTTAAATGATTTCTTGGACAAGATGGAGCACAAGTAAATAAATGCAGACATAGACTGATCTACTAGTACCTTTTATTTTTTCCAATTTGTTAAATGAAATTGTATTTTGCCCACAGCTGCTTCTGTTTGATCCCAGGGGACAGAGGTGGGGAGTAAGGGAGGGGCGGGGAAGCAGGGGGAGGTCTAGGTGCGAATCAGGAGGGGGCGCTGTGTTGGCTTTTTGGCTCCAGGGGGCTTGGGCACGGGGCGAGAAGCACGGTGCTCCTCCCTGAGCATAGGTGCCTCATCCAGGACACGCTGGGCAGCAGGCGACGAGCCCAGTCGAGCAGCTCCACTGCCCTGGGCTGGCTCCCAGAGCCTGAGCTAATGCGGGGCCTGCCTTGTCGCTTGGCACTGAGACACCACTGCTTGCTCTTGGCTCACGTTGGCCACGATCAACTCGTAGCCTGTGCCATACCTTACAAGGCCCGGGTAGCAGGGCATAGAGGGGCTGGCTTGGGCCTTAGTACCTTTAATAATATTGGTGAAGCACCACTGAAGATGGAGAGCCTGCTGTTACTATTTCATAGCCTAGAAAAGAAGCTGAGAAGAGATGTTTTTTTCCTCTTTAAATCATGTAGCTCCAATCTAAAAGTCAATACAATTCAAATGATGGTATTTCTCAAATGACAAACTCATTGATCTATATCAAGGAATCAACAACAATTATTTAGACAGCTTGTATGTATTCTTTTGACCTCTTACTTTCACAACAAAGGCTAGTGTTTGGGTATCCTGAGTGTTTATGGAGGAGTCTAGGTGGCTGGAGTGTTCAGAATTTAATGGGAGGACCTAAGGGGAGATGAGCATTTCTGTACAATAGTTCAGAAGTAGGAAGTAGTAATTAATGAGTTAGAAACAATAAGTACAGATGTTTGGAAAGCAAAATATTTTTCTGCAAGATCTGAGGCACTAAAAGTCAATGAAACATTGTCAGTGGACCATAGAAATACATGATCGGGAGCATGGCATTTGGGAATCATGGAGGTTTTTCCTTGACCTTAAACTTGACCCATTCCCTTTTTTCTCCCTTTGATACCCTGCCTGTCCCATACTTAATATACAATTGGCTGACACCTAGTATGACTTTCCTTCTTGCTCTCTCCTTAGCATGCTAACAAAGGGGCCCTGCAGGTGTCAATGCACATAAAATTCAAAGGAAATACTTAAAAAAATGCTTTCTATAGTTATTTTCAATTTTAATTTGTATTATTGGGTCCTGAAAGGAAATACCTAGACAACCCCTAAAAGCTTTCCTTTAGCAAGTTATCTGCCACGGTGTTACTAACTGAAGATGAGTGGCTGGCTGCTCTCATGTTATCAAAGGTGATACCACAGCGTACAGTAGGAAGAAATAAATGGGACTGGGCTTCATTGGTTTAACCTCTAGAAGAATCATGGAGCTAAGAAGAGAGGTTGTGGGAGGGGATCAATAGTTGACAAATGAAAAGAGTCTCAGTCAGTTGGAAAGGGCATTTATTTTCCCATGACGTAGCGGAATAAATCACTGTAGAATCCCACAACTCAGGATTGCCTTTTGCAAAGTATCACTCTCTGTTTTTCTTTACTTAAAAATTTCTGAGTACTTAGTACAATTTTTTTTCTACACTGTATAGTCAGGAAAATAGAAATGCAACTATCTAAATTGATTCTGGAAGAGAAGCAAATCTATGATCATCACCATTATCTTGATCAGGTTTTTAGGTAACATAAATTATGTGGAACAATGCTAGGTACCATAGAATCTGCACAGTAAAATGTGATTCTTGTTCTCATCAAATTTTTTTCCCACTCGATGAAATAGCTTTTTGCCTACTAGCAACATATGGTCTCTATGTTCTTTCCTATTGAGAGATTTATCTCAAATTATAATGTTTCTCTCACTAATTTTTTTATGCAAGTCGAATTTACCCTCACATAAGGAGGCCTCTTGGTTGCACATAACAAAAATCTATTTGAGCTCTTTTGGGGGTTATTTTACACCTGTCTTCCCACTCTCCATCCATTCACTGCCATTTTGGATAGTGGATGGCATCTGCCACTGCATTGCTCTATGCTCTGAGAAGCTGGGCCCTGTGGATTCATTCTCTTTGACCATTTTGTTGATTGATTTCTTGTTGGGTTTGGCAATGGGAGGCGCTGTGAGATATGAATGAGGGCAAAGTAGAGGGGGGATACAGATACTCAGTTCTTTCTTCTGCTCTTCTTTGACCACAGCTCCCACTGGGAGAGGCAGCCCTTTCCTCACTGCTATGGCTTTCGCTGGCTCTCCATATACTACTACTTCCCTTATTTCTATAGCCTAAGGTAGTAATGGAGTCTAACTCTTGCTCATCTATGAGTGCCTCATTGTAATTATTAGCCTTTATGTGGCAACAAACAACTGCTAAATTTCAGCAGCTTAAAACAATAGACCTTTCTTTTTTGCTCATGTAACATGAGGGCTGTGGGGTCAGCTGTGACTCAAATTCCAAGTATCTTCTTATTCCTGATTCCAGGCTGAAAGGATATGATGTTTTTCATGACAGAGGGCAGACACTCGAGGGAGCCCAACCCAAACCCCACAGTTACACGTGAAGCTCTTGCATGGATAGGGCAAAGGTCAAGCCTCTTAACATCCAAGTGGCCAAAGCATGTAACGTAGCCAAGCCTAAAGTCAAACAAATGACTTTTCCCACAGGATTCTCAGACTATCTGGGTGATGTTTATTTCTGTTAGGACTGACTACAGTTATCTATAGAAAATAAAAGGAACATTTATTACCGTAATATATAAAGCAGTCTTGCTGAACTCAAAGGCAGGGATTGCAGTCAGCCCCAGAATGAACCAGAAAGAGGCTTAAGTATTTTCAGATCTTTCCCTTTCCCATTTCTTCTCCTTTCTGTTTGCTCCCCCCTTTCTCTTTCTGTAGAACAGCTTCATTTGCTTCTTTACCTACATGTTGGCAAATATCAGGGCCAATAGTTCCTAAGTGTAATATTCCATGATGAACTATCTTTTGTTCCCACCTCTGAATTCCCAGAGAAAGCTTCTGACTGGCCCAATGTGCAAGAGATACTCATACCCAGTGCTATGGAAAGCATCCAGAGGGCAAGGTCATATTGTACAAAATAGTTGCTGGGATCTAATGATGTCACTACATTGATTATGCCGAAGTAAAATTAATAGAATGAGATGAGGCGGGCAAGACCACCCACTAGGAGTCCACTACATTTAGACATAATTTTTTTCAGGTTTTCCTTTCGTGATCATTATTTTGTTAAACAGCATTATTAACTAAATAAAATTAGTTTATTTTGTTTAATGAAATATCTATTCTCTGCTTAGAAGAAATCTGGGTTTGATAATATGAAGTCAATTATCTCTTATTTCTTTAATCTTTGATTTTCTGTATATAAGGCACTATGCCTAAATGTTTAACTTCTCCCAAACACAGAAAGAAAGAGTACATTTTAAGTAGATAGCTCTCTGAATATATCTGAGAAGTCCAACTTCCTTTCTATTAGCATTATATGGTTTTGAGCCTCATAAAAAGGACATTTTCAATGATATACCAGGTAATTTTGGAGGAAGGGATTTTAAAGAAAAACAATGAAGTGTAATTATTTACAATGGCTTTGGTATGTCTACACTGTCTAAAAGTATTGGTAGCAAAAAAATAATAAAAAGAGCATTGTGCTTTTAAGTTCTTTTATCCTTTACTGCTCATAATCTATGTGATATTTACTTTCACCTCAATACCACTATGAGTCAGGTAATATAGTTCTGTTTTGCAGATGAAAAAACTCAAGCTCAGAGAGGTTGAATAACTGGCTCAAGGTCACACAGATATTAAATGACGGATTCAAGACATAAATCCAGATTGGATTGACTCCAAAGTCTATACTTATTTGTCAAGTATCTGAGATGGTATTGGATCCATAGTAGATGTCAATAAATATTAGCTTCCTTTCCCGTAAAGACTCTTTCACTTCCATAATATTATGATTTGAATGATTCTTTAGTAAGTGAGTAGAGTGAGATTACAATGATGGTAGGCTCCATTTGCCATGATAGAGGCCATAGTGGCTTTGAAAGTGAGTTGCCTTCTCTGATTCTATTGAGAGTAGAATTTGAGCTTAATCCTCCTAATTAAGATTTGTAATTTCTAACAAATTCTGCAAGGTCTCTGTTTGTCATAGAGTAAATGACAAAAAGAGAGAAGGCAGAGGGCATCGCATTGCTCACATAATTCTGGAGGTATTCATTTTTGAGTTCATATTGAGTCATACACTATTGGTCACATGATTTGCTCAGGAAATTTTCTTAGTGACTTTTAGTTCCGGTTAGACTTTTTATATACATAATATGTAATGGGATATTTATTACATTACTATACTACATAATTTCAGCTAATAAAACCTATATATACATATAAGGGTGATCAGAAAAACTCCAGCCAGAAATGCCTCTATTTTTCATATTGCTTGGCTAGATATTTTCCAGGCAGCCCTCGTATGCATGAATTTATACATCCATATCCATATATTTGAATAAAGATGAGAAGAAAAATATAAGAATAAATATATTTAGCTTATTAGTGATGGAATTATGGGTAACATTTTAAAATTTTTGATATTTGAAAGTCATTTATTAAATTTAAAAAGGATACAAGAACAAATTGAGGCATCGTAATGTTTAGCTGAGCTACCCACAAGTGGGAGCATCTTGAAAACTGAAGAAAACATTTTAAATCATTTAAAACATTTCAAAATACATTAGTTTATTTATGCCAGGCTACACAAGAATTTATGTTATGGTTCTTCCCTGGAGAGGGAAGCAGAGTGGCTCTAGAAAAGTTGGGGAAGGGAAATGTTCCATCTTGGTACCTTTGGAATTATGAATCCATGTAGGTGTATTATTAACAAGAAATACAGAGAACAAAGAAAATGTATGTTCTTCTTCCCTGTCTTTGTAGGTGGAGTAGAATTAGCATGATTCCTAAATTGCTGTTTTATTATCTTTCAAGTATTCTCCACCTCTATTATATAGGGGTCATGTTTAAAACAGATGTTTTTAACTAAATGACTTCTTATATCTTTTAATGCAACTTACAACATGTATATGTTACTCAACAGGCAATCATTTTATCTGGGCATCGTGGGACATTCAAAAAAGTATAAAATGTGATCCTTAGCTTTGATAAACTTTTTTTTTTATTTTTGATGATACAACACATAAAGAGGGATCAATAATGAAGTGAGCTAAAAGTTGAGCGTATGAAATTATTGCTGCAATGCCTAGCATTGACTGAAAGAAACAATTTAAACAGACGAAGGAGATCAGAGTGGGCTGGAGCACGGAGAGAGAAGACTTTATGCCATCTTTATATTAGATAGGTTGTACTTAGGTGCAGTAATAAATCCATCCTAATCATTCAGGGGCTAAAACAGTAGTGTATTTGTTTCTTTCTCATGTAGCAGGCCAGGGTGGCCCTTTGGTTTGCTGGGGGCTCTCTTCCATGGTCAGAAAGACACTCAGACAGGCAGGCAGTTGCTTTGCCTTCGCTGTGCAGTATCTCTGGTCCCTCAGGGCATCTCTCTGAGGCAGCCAAAGGGAAGAGCACAGAGGAGCCTGAGGATGCTTTTACGTGAATTTACATAGATGCGTTTATATATGAGTCCCGAAGCACGCATATCCTCTCCTCTCACACTCTGTTTATTGTAGCTGGGCAAGAAGGCCATATCTAACTGCATGAAACAGGGGCAAGCTATCTGGATTAGCCTGCCAAATACTTAACTTTTCCATTGCAATGGGAGAAGGAGGAGGGTCTAGCCTGGCGGAGAGCTGCCAGCCTCTGTCACAAACATGCATCATCAGTGATTTGGAGAAACAAAGAGGAGAACAAATGGCTTTACCCAGGCAGAAAGAACAATAAGAATCACCAGGCTGTTAAACCTCATCAGGCCTCCTTTATCTGATAAACAAAACTTACTCTAGATGATTTCTAAGATTGTTCCCAGCTTTTAAGTTTCTGTGTTTCTGGGAGCTAACATTCAATGGGCACTGTGTTCAGCTGGCGTGATAGGTTCATGATGACAATGGTGCAAAAACAAGTCTTATATTATGTGGGTAGAGTGGGTTCTTGAATAATCACCGCATTGTCCTGGGCATTTTTTAAAAATCCAGTTACAGATGTTGATCAAGTACCTACCACGTAGCAGAAACTTTGCCGGGTGCTGTGGAAGATGCAAAGAAGTGATCGCATATTGTTTTCAGAATTGATTACGTACTACTTACAGGGGAGCTCAGTCGGATGAAGGAAAGAAAGATGGGCAACGAAGCAGAATTGGATGTGATCCCAGGGTTCCAGACCTTCCAGTGTGAGGTAGCACATGAAGCGAATATGAAGTGACCCTTGAATATCTTTTACAAGATTTTCATTAAACGAGTCTCTAATGTGAGCTTATTTCTCTGTGATCTGTCTCTTAGAATTGGAAATACTAAAGTTCTATGTATTCAAAGTTCTAATTAATTAACTTGGGGTTAACTATAGTTTTACTACAAATAACAATGCCTGACTCCATCCCATCCTCTATTTTATAGGCCAATAAATTAACTTAAGATTCTTTATGAGGTAAAATTGTACCTAGGCAATTAAGGCAACCCATACAATTTATCTATTTCCATGAAAATACATTTTCAGGTGTTATAATCACTTGAAAATTCTGCCAAATGTAGTATTCTGCCGTTAATTCTTAGCCAGCTATAACTTTAATATGTCCCAGGACTCTTATCTTTGAATATAATGTCTCTATCCAGACTTTATTTTTCTCTGTGTTTAGTTTTTTAAAAATCTGTGTTCTTAGAGAAATTACAATCCTGAAGATTTTGGAGGGAGAGCATTTCCAGTCATTTTCATGTTTAGTTTTGGCTTCTGGATCATGTTGGTTATAAACTCTCTGCAATTATTTTTGTTTTGTCTTAGATATTTGCTTCAATTATCTTTCTAATGTAACATAAGATCTGTCATTAGAGGCAGGAGACTTGCATTTCAGTTGGATTTGTCACTTATGCTAAGCATGCCCTTAACTCTGATGCGGCCTCAGTTTTACTAATCTGTCCAAGGGGGGTTGAACTAGGAGAGAGTGTGGGCTGCACTCTTATTGAAATATTACTCTTCCATATGGGTTGATAATTTTTTTTATTTGGTGATCAATCTCATAGTTTAATTTTTGTTTTAAAGGGGTCAATTCCTTTAACTTTTTCTTTTTTGAAATTATTGTCAGAAGCCCGTTTGAACCATACCACCTTAGCGTGCTTATATAAGATGTAGATTCTCAATCCCTACAACACATTCATTAAATCAGACTTTCTAGGGAACTACTTATCAGTTTGTAAGTATATACAGGTCACCTAGGAATTTTGTTAAGATGAAAACTCCAACTCCGATTCAGCATGTCTGGGGCAGGACCTGAGATGCTGTATTTCTAATAAGCTCACAGGTCGTACTGCTGGTCTGCTGACCGCATTTTGAATGGCAGCGCTCTCTAAGCCATATTGGAAGCTCTGACCCAGCAGAGCCGCGTCTTGAATGGAGACAGAATCAGCCAGATGTGGGATGTTTAAAATGTAGCCAAAAGGCAGCATCTGGGTCATATAAAGAAGTGCTGCAGAAAAAAAGATCAAAGAATATAATGTATTATGTATCAGGTGTTCTTGTGAGTGACCATATAAGAGAACCGTGCTCACTGTTGCTATGTTATTCTAGATGGGGAGAATGTGTTGAAGTTCTAAGTACAAAGCAGTAAGAAAAGAATTGTTTCCTTTTTACACATTTCTGCTTTGCTGCATGCTGTCCACAGGATCTCTCATTTCCTTTCTATAGATTTTGCAGAGCCTGTAGCTGGTGCGATCATGTTGTTTTTAATCATAGAAATATCGTCTCTTTTTTTCCTTCTGCGTGATGATGAGTAAAAAGATTGTTTCTGCTGCGGTGGGGAAAGGTCTTCAAACTACTTTGTTTTCTAGTGAACAGCAGGCCTAGAGAGACCCTGAAAAGATGCCTGAACTCCTTGAGGATTACTTTTCTGCTAGTGTTTTTTTCTTTTAACTGAAAAAATTTTAGATTTTTTCTTGAAGTATACTGAATAATATAACACTAGGTTAGTTTCATGTATATACAATCTATTAGTTTACTTTTTATTTTTAGAAGTGTGTGTTCCTTTAAATTTGAACAGTTTATGATTGGGTGTAAAATTAGCTTACATAAATGTCCTTTTTCTCAACTGCAGTATTCAAAGGCAAAAATGATTTTGTAGAAATGTGTGCATTTGCATGTTTAAATGGAATCTGATTTATATTGTGCCAAGTACCATTACTGACAATTATGTAGGCTTTGAAATGAAGTTATGACTTAAAAATACATGTAGCATATGTTCTACCCCAATTAAAAAATATGCCTAGGGAAACTTTCTTCTTTCTTACTTTTTTTTTTTAACCCTGTTAAAATCTGAGATTCATGTAAACTGGTTTAGTGTTTTCTTCTTTGCATGGATATAATATTTATTTTATATCACTCAACTTTTGAACATCAGATAGTTTTAAATCACATTTCATGTTGTAATAATAATAACAATCATAATGGCAGCTCATACTTACCGAATTCTTACTAGATGCCAGGCTATGTGTCAAGTGCTTTATATGAATTATCCTTTCACTGCACTTTATAATCCCCATAGTCAAGCTGCTCTGTTTAATATGTACATATGGAAAACCTTAATGTTCAGTTGATATTGCATGCACACGCAAACTAAACCCTTTCGAGGAAAGAAACAAGAACAGTCTTTAAAAAACTCTGAAGTCATGTGACAGATTTAGCAAATTCTTTTTATTTACATAGAAATGTGTACACATACTTTCTCTGTACACAGAAAATTCTAAGTATATATGTACATATAAGGTTCCCACATATTTTACAATAAATAGTATTTTAATCTTGTTTCTAGATGAAAATAAAAACATGTCTCAAAATATTTCACACCAACCACAAAATTACAAAAACACCTGATGGACTCAGAAGAAAAACTTCAAGCCTGTACTATCACACACTACGCCTAGAACAATTTTTACAAAAGACAAAATCAAACACTGTGCAGATATCAGCAGGAAAAGGAAAGTCACAGAGATGCAAAATAGTGAGCTGAGCTATTGGCTTTTTGAACAATGTGCTAAGAGTAATTTTGTTGGTTAGGATGGGTTTTCCTTTAGTCCTCAATTTAATGTTCTACTTTAACTGATATTTTACAGGTAAGAAGGGGATGGGGAAGTTAACATTTATTGTAAATAGAGTAATCATTCTGAGTTCTAGAAACTTTTTTACTAGCCACCCAGACCCTCTTTTTGTGCTAATGCTAAGATCATCCAGTTCTACAATCCAAGATGACTGTCCACCCTGTAAGAGAAGTTGGGAAGGGCACCAATTGTGAAGAAACATTAATTTGTAAGTAATTTCAAAAGTCTGGTGAGTTAGGTGTCTTGGTTATTAGCATTTAATAATAATTAATAATGTTTCAATATACTCTTTATTTCTGCATGGAATTCGATCATTCACTCAAATAATTAACTAAATTCAAGGAGATCTTCATCTGAGAGTCTAGAAATAATGAATCCATAATCCTGAAAATTCCTCCCTCTGCTCCCAATTTTTTTCTCATTGTAGGCAAAATAATAATAATAATAATAATAATAATAATAATAATAATAATAATTTTCTCTCAATTTGAGAGTTGTTCTACACATGTATATAAAAATCATACTACCAAATGGACAGAATGACTTATAGGTTATAGGGTGACTACAGATTTATGACATTTTTGATAATCTCACAGCTCTGAATTTGGCACAAGAATCTAAAAACATTTTTATGTTCATTATTGTTGAATTGACTTACTTCAGATTTGCTTTCTCAATTCACCAATATTACTATTCAGACAAGAATCATGAGGGTGTTGACCTATAATAGAGGGCCAAGTGTTTAAATCATATTTGCTCACCTCCAGCTCAGAAAATAATGAATTTAGTTCCACTGTGGCACTGTAACTTCACACATGAGTTTTGAAACAAATTTTACTCCTTTGTCTCTCATATCAGTAACAGCACAGATGTGGGGGAAAAGACAGCAATAAAAAAAGAATTCTATCTCAGAAATATGATTCATCTATGAAATACAATCTTTTCTGTTATGTTACTCAATCTGCTATTTTTAAGGTAACCTTCCAAAACATATTTCAAGGCAGGCTCACTTAAAAAACAATGTTTATCACATGCATAATTCGATTCCTTCTTATTATATGTTCCTACCATTGATTCTTCTTTTAGAGAAACAATATTTGAGGACTTAGCCATCCTACATGGAGGTAATGGCTTCATAAACAGTTTGACCCTAGAGGGCTCCCTGGTGGTGCAGTAGCTAGGCTTTGGCGCTCTCACCACCGTGGCCTGGGTTCGATCCCCACTCAGGGATCCAACCAAAAAAAAAAAAAAAGTTTGACCCTTTAGATTAAGGTACCTAGGATCAAAACAAACACATGTCACATTTAAAGATTTATTTTTCCTTCTCTCTTCTTTAAAATTCGAAAACCTAATACAGAACTAAGGTTCACTGACAGAAATCAAAGGGCTCCTTTACCATGAAGAAGAGCTGGGCTTGGTTCTTGGTCATTCTAATGAAAAGTTTATTTATCCTTCATATCTATCACCGTGGAAAGAAAGATTCAGCCAGAAGATAAGTAGGGAGTCTCGCTATGGTAATTGTAGTCAGGGCAGACCTTTTGCACGAGTTTATAATCAACACTGTAAAAGGCAATGTAAATGCAAATGACCTTGAAGGGCTTGGAGCACAACCAAGACACATGGCTCTGAGTCTGCTCCTGGTAGCAGATCTTTGACGGGTCAAAGTTGCACAGGGCAGTCTTCTTCGCCCGATCAGTTTTTTCATACTCGATGCGACAATTGAAAGATTTGGATTCCTTGGTCTCTAAGGTAGACTGCGGGGAAACTTCAAATTCCACGACTTTGGAGGGGGGTACCAAACTCACTGAAACGTTGCCCAGGCCCGTGGAATTATGTCGGAAATAGACACTGAAGGTTCCATTTCCATGGTCAACAATTTTCCCCGTGATCAGGAGGTTGAGTTTGACAGTTTTAATGTTGGAATGGAAGTCACCCCATCCAAACATTTTCTTAAATTTCCCCGTTTTTACTATTGGCCTCCGTTTAGTTCTTGTCAATGGCTCCTGAACCTCCGTGATGTTGGCCAGCCAGTCCCAGAAGTTTTCCATGCTGTCGGCATAAGCCAGGCGTCCGGGCTTTGGGATTGGAGACTGCTTAACAAACAGGCGCAGAGGATTGATGACCCTGGAGTGCACCACGCTTCCGACCAGCGTGCCAGGACCATCTTTGTCGTCCCAATCCAGCCCCTCGGTGGCGTGCACCACTTGGTTATTGTCACAAAATAACTGTGCGAAAAGAAGAAAGAGAAATAAACTTTAGGTTAGGCTTTGAGCACTCACATACTGTAAAGCCAAAGCACAAGGGAAGTTCTTGCAATATGATTTCAGTTCTTGCAAAAGAGCGTTTCACACACACAGCTGGGCCCAGCGCTGTAACAAGACGAGCCTTTAGTTTCAAGCAATGGAAATCTGTGAGTACAAAAGTTTAAACGAGGAGATTAGAAAAAGAATGTTTCATTTAAATGGGCGGATGGGGTTTTAGTCTCTGTTTCTTAATCTTCACGATTCTATCTTTCCAGACTGGGAGACGTAGTATATTTTGGTCTCTCATTTGATAAAAACAGTAAATTTGTGAGCTCTTTTCTTTCAGGTCAAAGACAACTCTAGAATGCTAAAGGCTTTCCCCAAGGGTCTAGAAACCATCTGAATATAAGATAATAATAAGTCTTAAATATATTTGGAAATATTAAGGATATTATTATAGTCAAAGGCAAATGTCATGTAACTTCATAGCTTTTTATATAATTCCATCTCAAACTGTATAAAGAAGGAGCATGAATAGTAATAGAAAGTTCTATAAAAGTTCTAGTTGAAAAACATTTTAAATTTAGTTGCCCTGATAGAAACAAATAAATTGGCAAGGTATATTTTGAATTAATGAATAGACTCTATAGGATACAATAAATTTTATTACAACTGAATTACACCCTGAAAGATATAATTGCTAAGCAAGAGTTATGTGCATCTAGCCTACAGATTCCACAGTATTTTGGTTTAAATCACACCCACCGAAACACAGCACTTTATCTGCCATTGGCTCTTCTTTTCATTCTTTTTGTAGGAGTATAAGAGTCCCTATGATTTCTAAAAATCATTTAGTTAAGTCAATATGGATTTTGAGGCACAGAATCATAACATGTGAAACTATTGCCTGGAGTGAATATTTATAAATGAGTTATAAAGTCTGGAAAATAGAGGTTTCTAGTGGAAACACAGATAGCCTCTTATCTCTAATGGCACAAAGCATGCTGGTAATGATTCCCCAGGAAACTGCCTGTATGATAAAAAGGATGAGAATGAAGTGAAGCTGTCTTTAGGTACTGTTTCCCCAGCCCTTTCATACTTGGCAAAGTACCTGAAAAACTAGTCTTAGATTATTACAAGCATTATTGCTTTCGATCTAATTTTGAAAAAAAGAAAAAAAAAAGACATAGCCTGGATTATAAACATCGCACACACTACATGGTAGAATTTAATAATACAAAGTTATCTTTTACGTCTTCATAAAAGTTTAGAAATTTAAGTCCTAATAGAGTTTTGGGAAAACTGTTTTTACCTGTATCTTGTCCCCAGGATCACTTTAGAATGGGAATCCAAGAACTTAAATACACGTGTGAGTTTTCCTTTTCCTTTTGTTGCTTTGTGGGGGGGAGTTCATAATATATATGGGGTCCTTGGATTAATTTCCTGAAGACTTTTCTTCTTCATGTCCACTATTTAAAAAAACTTTTCCCTTTCCTTAAATTACTGAAGTTTGGTAGAAGGGCAAATTGATATGATGCACATTCTTACTATTTTGAGAACTTAAATCCATATTACCTCTTAGGGGCTTACACATCCTGAGTTGGCACTTTTTCTCTCCTGGCTGAAAGGCTGGCACATTCACCAGGAAAAGAGGAATCGTTACACAGGATTTCTGACTTAAAATATTCTGGGGATTTCTGATACCATAACTACCTTTCTAATTTTCAACACTCTTAATTATAATG
Organism: Lyroderma lyra; assembly: GCA_004026885.1. Classification (NCBI taxonomy): domain Eukaryota; kingdom Metazoa; phylum Chordata; class Mammalia; order Chiroptera; family Megadermatidae; genus Lyroderma; species Lyroderma lyra. Next base: position 13,777 of record PVJL010004886.1, read on the forward strand.
TGCACAAGTATGGCTCAGAACAACTGATAATAACCTGTGGAGTTAGTATGGGCTTCAGTTACGATTGGAGTTTCCTGAGAGCTAATGCAGCCTGGTCCAAGCGAGAGGTCCAAGGGTACATGGGCGGGTGAGAAACCCCTCTCTGATCGAGCTCCAACTTCTCTTTTCTGTGATTATGATTCTTGTTGTCCATAGCCCATCATTAATTTTCACCTGTTTTCAGTATTTCCTGAGATGTGCTTTGCTTGGTTAATTCTGACAGACATACCTTCCTCTCATTGAGAATCTCTAGTATCTAAGAACTTGCCCTTCACTTTCTGATCTCTACTCACCTATTTGGTACAATTTCCCAATGTCTTCACTCACTCCTGCCTTCCCTTTTCTCTTTCATAGAGTAAATCCCTTCTGAAAAATTTCCCACTTAGCTTGCTTTTTAAAAAAAAAAAAAAATCTCAATTCTTACCAGTACATACCATGTTGCTGATTAAATATTTTTTTGGTTCACAAGTATGACAACAATCTTTGCGACCAGCAGCAACATGTTCTGTTTTTGTTCTTTAAGATGTTTGTTTTACATTACACGTTTTCATGAATTTTTTCCTTCTGAATCATTTTTCTGGATTTTGCATTTTGCTCAATTGTTTCCTTAGTTTTCTGTTATTGAAAACCTTTAACATTGAACCCATCATTCAATGACAAGTAAGTGAAATCATGTAGTGTCTTAAGTTAACCAGTATTGGTATATTTTGCAATACATGATAAGTCACAATAAGAGGTACAAAGTCTGACAATTGAGTTTGTAAATGTGCCACCATGCACTTACGTTGGCAGCATGGTACAAACGACTCAGGAAGGTTTCAGAAACTTGGTATATCTGTGTCTCACAGCTGTGTTTGTGTTGACATGTGACGGTATCTTGCTGAGTGGCATTCATTGTTGTGTGTTTTTGTGTGCTATCGTGAGAATGTCAGAGCTTGAATTAGAGCAATGAACAAACATTACATTTCTTGTTAAACTTGGCAAGAGTGGAAGCTGAAATCAGGGACATATCAGTCCAAGTTTATGGGGATAATACCATGAAGAAAACAGCAGTGTATAAATGGATTAAATGTTTTTCTGAGGGGAGAAACAGTGTCACTGATGAAAAAAGGTCAGAGTGCACAGTAACTAGCAGAACTTGTGAAAACATTGCAAAAATTTGTCCAATTTTGAGTCAAAATCATTGGCTGTGAGAAACATAGCAGACCAAATAAACATTGATAGAGAAACAGGAGAATCTTAACTGAAAATCTTGGCATGAGAAAAATGTGAATAAAAATGGTCCCAAAGGAGCTCACTGATGAACAAAAGCAAAGGAGAGTCAAAGTCTGCCAAGACCTTTTGGAGAGGCAAGACGATGTTGTGGGCCGTGTTATCACTGGTGATGAAACATGGGTGTACCAATACGACCCTGAAACAAAGCATCAAAGTGCACAATGGAAGTCAGCCAATTCTCCACAACCAAAAAAGTTTCGTCAGTACAAATTAAGAGTCAAAACAATGTTGCTAACCATTTTTGATATTAGAGGGATGGTTCATTATGAATCTGTACCAAGTAGACAAACAGTCCACCAAATTTACTATTTGGAAGTGCTGAAAAAGCTGCATGAAAAAGTTAGATGAAAACCTGAACTGTTCGCCAACAACTCACGGCTCTTGTATCACGACGATGCACCAGCTCACACGGCACTGCCTGTGAGGGGGTTTTTAGCCAGTACACAAATAACCGTATTGGAGCACCCTCCCTACTTGCCTGATCTGACCCTCTGTGACATTTTTCTTTTCCCAAAGATAAAGGAAATATTAAAATAAATATATTTTGATGACATTCAGGACATCAAGACAATATGGCAGCTCTGATTGCCATTCCAGAAAAAGTTATAAAATTGCTTTGAAGAGTAAACTAGGTGCTGGTGTAGGTGTATAGCTTCCTAAGGGGAGTACTTTGAAGGTGCATGTAGTGATATTCAGCAATGAAATAGGTAGCAATTTTTCTAGGATGAATCTGTGAACTTAATTAGCAGACCTCATAGATAGTATGAGATCCTTCTCTTATCTCTAGGACTTCTGCTGTGATGGTTCTGATAATTCCATAATAATAACAATAAGTGGCCGTTTACTGATATTATAAAAATATCTGAAAATTTTCTTTGTAGTAATTTATGTTGTAACAACTTGATCCAAACATATGTAACTCACATTAAAAAATATGAGTGTAGGAAAACATCTAACCTTATCAAATCGATAGTTTAGGTGTGATTATTTTCTTTTAGAAGGGCTCTTCAATTCTTCATAAAAGATTCTTCAAATGAGAATTTAAAATGGGATTTTGTTTCTAGAAATATATATTCTAACACAATACTCCCTGGGTTCAAACCAGTTTGAGAAGCCCTTGAATTACAGTTTGGCTTGCATTAAAAAATAATAAAATTTGACAAATAGCACAGATTCATAATTGTTCTCTGTTCTAGTGAAAGTACCCACTGACATTTCCTTAGATGAAAAATAGATGTATATATATTTTAATTTTTTTCTTTGCTGTAGACTATTACATTTCCTACTTGCTTTGACAACATTAAGCAAGTTGAGAAAAATTGTGTATAACTTCATAATAATGCATAGACTGTTCTGAAAAATACTGATTTCTAAATCTAAACCCAAATCTCAAAAACACTGTCTGATAATGGTGTATAATTTTAAAAGGGTAAATATATTTCTCATTGTCTTTAAAAGCTGACAATTGCATCTCTTCTCCCAACTTCCTCTCCCTTTGGTGTAAATTGTTTAGTCTCACCCCTGGAGTACAAGAGCTGTCCGGGAAAAATCCAGCCATAAATTCCTTTATTTTTTCGTATTACCTGGCTGGATACATTCTGGACAGCCCTCTTGTTTTCTTAAAATGGATGCATCACTGCTAAGATAGCACCTCCTCCTATATCAGGTCTACGTATGTGGTTGTATGACATAAGACCCCAAGGCCCAGGCTTATCCTCAAAAGACTCGATCAGGGATGACTGGGTTGGATGTGTCCTGCCCCGACATCCATACACTCCCAATATAGGAATAGCATGGTGGAAAAAGCATAGATGATTTGGTGCCTGATGACCCCATCGTCCTTTGCTTAAGTGTTTGACATGAACCCAGTTTTCTCTCCTGTATCTCCTTTGCTGGTTGGTTGTAAGGACTAAAGAAAAGAATAGATGGAAATTACTGTGCCCAGTCTCTGGCAAAAGTCATTCAATGACTGATGGCTCTTGCATGGTCCAATGGATAGTCTCATGCCTCCTATTGAAGAATTGTCTTCAAAGGGTTTTGTGAATTCTCAGGCTCTAAGAAACTGATTATGATTGATCCAAAATCTTGTTCAGTGCTCTATGATACATTAATGACTTGAGTAGAAATCAACCTTTTCAACCCCAAAGCATCCACTTAACATTTCCTCATGTTTCCAATTTTGCTGGCATCTGAGTCATGGCCAGATCACAGGCACTGGTTAGTTCTCTTTGCCAACAACGTGTTTGTGGATCTTTAATTTCAACCTACTACATGAGTTAGCAAAGGGAGCTGAAAGTACACTATGTTTAGCAGATGCCTTTATTCCCAAGCAGACAATTTCCATGATGCAACCTACTGGGAGAAGGCTGGAGGTGGCTCTGAGCCTGTTGTCAAGCCACTCTGTTCAAGGCAAGCTTGTTAGACGTTTTCTCCGAGACACACAGCTGTGTCCCTCTGGTTCCTTTTGTACTTGCTGAGGTTCTCTATGCTGATACTGGTATCATTGCTGTCTTTGTCCTATTATCTCACAATAATAATGCAAACACATTTAACTGCAAGCACAAAATGGAGTTTAAAAAAGGGAAAAAAAGAGGAATTGCTGTGCTTTATCTGTTTGAACATTCCCTGATTTCAACACATTTATCAAAGCTTAGGTAATTTATGTCTTGGCAGGGTGTATCAATTTCACAAAGCACACACATTAGCTAGATACAATGATATCATATTAGCTTTTTCTGCATCTTACAGAAGAGCTCAAAAAGATTAATAAAAGCTCAAACCTTCATCAATTAAATGAAGCAGGTGGAAGAAAAAAAGGAGAGGAAGAAGACTGTATTTCATTTCAGTTCTTTTGTTTTTAGGGGGAAAGAAGCTGACAGGTTCAAATCATTCATCATAACAAGCTGGAGTTGAATTTCACTGATAATTAAATGCATTTTTTCCCAAGAGGCAGAGAAGCTGCAATGAATTTTGTAGTAGCAGATGTGAGAACTGTCACGAATTATGGAAATAATTTATAAACTAAAAAGCATCTTCCTCTGCAAATACTATATCAGTAGGTTCTTATTTCAACTATATCTATTATGCATATTTCAGTAAAAGTTTTATTTTAGAATAATTTTAGTTTACAGAAAACTTGTGTAGTACAAAGAGTTGCTATATATACTGCATCAAGTTTCCTATATTGTTAATATCTTGTCACAACTAATGAACCGATATTGATATATTATTTTTAACTAAAGTCCATGCTTTACTCAGATTTCCTTATTTTTTCCAGGATTCCATCTAGGATCCCACATTACATTTGGTCCTCATGAATCCTTAGGCTTGTCTTAGCTGCAATAATTCTCAGTCTTTCCTTCTTTTTAATGACTTTGAATGTTTTGACGAGTACTGGTCAGACATTTTGTAGAATTCAATTTGAGTTTGATATTTTTCTCGTTATTAGACTGGAGTTATGGGTTTGGAGAGGAAGAACACAGTGACTTAATCAATGTTGATATTAATCTTAATCTTCTGGCTTAGGTAAAGAAGATATTTTTTAAAGTTTTGCTTTCAGAATTCTCATAAGGCTAGTATATTTTTGTTTTTATAAACTTAATTTACATTTATTTCAGTGGCATTTAGTTTAGGATTTTTTTTAAAAGCTAGGAACTACCAAGCATTTCAATTTGTAACTCTACTGCATTACCAAATGATCTAAAATAACTTCATTTTATTTGTGATTTAAGAATCATACACTACTTATAAATTACTCTGACAATATTACTTGCTATACTGTGTCTGTCATGATTATTATTATTACTGCAATTTTATTTTTATTTAATGTTAATTTCTTAAAAATTGGGATAGTTTTGATAATTGATAGCTTAATAAAGAAAAAAACTTATTCTATACATGTTCTACATAGTGTGGGAACTATTTTCTGACTGTATGAGTTTCAACCCCCTTTCACAGTTTTGGAGCCAGTCCATTGTACTTGAGTCTACAAATCCAGGGGGTCAGTATCAACCTTTAGATGGGCCTTCTTTGCAGGTCAATGTGTTGACCAAGGAAAATGGATCTAATGGAAGAAGCCTCAGAAAGTAATGTTCTAGGAATTCTGACAATTAAGTTCGAGAACTCATCCTAAAAAAAGTGCTACATACCTCATTGCTGAATATCACTACATTCAAAGTACTCCCCTGGGGAAGCTATGCACCAACACTAGGGCTGGGTTCTAAACTGCTGGAGTGGAGGGTGGGAGGGTGAGCGGGGAGAGGAGGAAGGATGGGTTGGAGGAAGGGAGGAGCTTTCTCTACAGTTAGTGGATAATAGAAAGGAAGCTAAAGGAATTTAAAGCTTTCAACTTCTGGGGTTCAAATTCTATTCAATATATACTGTGCCATTATCAGTCCAGGAAGCTCTATCCTGTAGCAATCAGAACAGTGGTATTTTTCTTATTAGTGGAACACCAATGGAAGGATATTACCACTGGCCTTACTGTCCCAGTCCAGTGTTTAACAATTCTAATTGACATGTTTATTTAGCACCTATTGACTCCTCACTCTCATGGCCCCAGAGGAGTAGGAGAGGTTGGATTTCCTCAGTAACTGAAGCTTAGCACTTTAAGCTCACTGTCTCCTTCAGTACACCTTGTTTAAGAAAGTGGAGAGCCAAAAACCATTTATAAATATTTTCATAGAATATCTGCAGGAGTAAGTTAATTGCTTCTCTGCCATTTGTCCATACCTGCAACTGTATGAATGCTACGGCACATCTACATTATTGCACTTGCAAATTACTGGACTGGGAGAAAAAGTGGAGTGAATCAATCAAGTCTGTGTATTGTAGAAAAGAACCTGTTGGAACATCCTCTAAGTGGCTGAATTTATCCAATCAGAGAAATTGTGTCAAGAGTGAAGGAATGAATGAAAAAAACAGGAGCAAGGAACTCAATTAGAACAGGGAAGAACTGAAGCAGGAAAGAGAGAGGGATGGAAATAACAGTGATTTGATTTATTGGGAAGAGTTGGGGTCAGCAACAGCGGACTGGAAATCGGCACTGTCATTTGTGGTGCCATCATCCTGTGCAGGCCACACCACTTCTCTGTGCCTAGTGCAGAGCTCTCAATGATAAAATAGTGAACAGAAAAGGCTGGGCTGCACTTCAGAAAGATGAAGGAGGCTGCAAGATAGGAAGTGAACTAGAGTGAGGTGGGTCTATGGGCAGGAACACTTGCAAGGAGGGGAGTTCTGTAGTCCAGAGGAGAAGTGAGGAGACCTGGAACTGTGTTCTCAAATGCATACATTCTTTTTTTTTTTGTATGTGGGTAGCTCCCTGGCTGGGAATCGAACCCAGGCTGCAGTGCTGACAGCGCCGAAGCCTTAGCCACTATACCACCAGGGAACCCCCACATACATTCATTTTTAATCGCTGATTGGACACACGTTTTTTGAACGCCTTCCAGGTGCATTACTTATACTCAAGGCGCTGGAAGCACACTGCTGAGCGGGGCAGGTCTAGTTCCTGTCTTCATGTGATTTGCAGAAGAACAGGGAGAAAACAACTTTGAATAAATAAGCATACAGAAAAATAGCTCACTTAATTATAGCTGTCACAAGGTTATCAGTATAACAGGAAGCAGGGAGAGCTGAATAGGGGAAGCAACAGTGCAGGGAGGGAAGAGAATTGAGCAATTAATACCCTTATTCTGATGAGGGAAATAAAATCCAAGATTTACTAGATGATAGTTTATAGTGAATGAATTCGCGACAAGAAAACAAATCGATCTTGGAATTTATATCTCTTTTCTCTTGTTCCAAATCGTTTATTGATTTGTTTATAATTGCTAATGAGAGTGTGATAACATTATAAGACAACAGTTATATTTTTCTAATGAAAACTCATTTTTTCTTTTCTTTTTTCTTTTTTCCAATTGAGGTTAATTGGCAAATAAAATTGTAATATAGCCGAAGTGTACAACCTGATGGTTTGATATATGTTCACATAGTGAAAGGATTTCCACCATCAAGTTAATTAATACATCTATCACCTCACATAGTTTCTTTTTTCTTTTTCTTGTAAGAACCCTTAAGAAAGGATACTTAATAAATTTCAATTATGCAATATAAAATTGTCAATTACAGTCACGTTATACATAGATCCTCAGAGCTTATTCATCTCATAACTGGAAGTACGTGTCCACTTCTCTTAACCATAAGTAAGCTCCAGTGTTCGGTCATGCTGCATTCCTGATGTGGAGGCCTAGTGCTCAGCGGTGGCCATGTAGCAGGCCTTGTCTTTCACCCTTAAACCTGAAGGTTTAAAACATCTACTCTGGGACAGTCATATCTTTATTATGATTATGATATAATCCTTTTTATGATTCTATGCAATTAATACAATATACATATATTAATGCTTCTTGATAATAAGCTAAGTATGCTCTGGACATTCTAAAATAATGTAAATTTGTCTTTATGTTTACAAGTGTGCTAAAATATGCTAACAGACAACAAATCTGGCAAAAGTCTATGATTTTCACAAGAATTGATGAATGTTGTAAATGAAATGTAAAACATAACAACCTAAAGGGTTTTTTCTTCTGTAATCATAGCATTGAAGGGACAGCTATACCTCAAAAGGATGTTTTCAGTTTTCTGTGTTTATAACATATTTATAACCTATACTGCCACAATAGAAATACTTGCCATAATAGAAATAATACACCATGCATAGATTCAATAGATCACATACCAGCAACAAGGAAGGCCACGCCTTTAACTATTTTACAGTATACCAAAATATAGAGTCCTCTATTCATAAAATATATATATTTTATTCATAAAAAAAAATATATATATATATATATATATATTTGTATATATAGCATTACAGGATCCGACAAAATGAACTGCTCCAAACTTGTGGATTTGTTTCAAGCTGGGAGAGTTGGCTTTTTCTTGATAACAGGACTGGCATATGCTATAAGAGATAAATTGATACAGATCTGTACAAATATTTTTTAAAGGCAGCTGGCCTGCCCCTGTTGGATATCCTGGAAACATTTATTAATGTTCTTTCAGAATGACAATCATTGCTAAGTGCCAACTGGTTTGTTTAATAGATCTGTTTACAATGTTGTTCATGATGGAATCTATATAGCTAGACATTAATTATTTTACTGGGGATACTAGTTTAAGCCAAGAACCCCCAAAGTGATCACTATTATACAATCTAGAGGTGGCTGGCATATCCCATTGTAGCTAGGGAATTAATTATAGAACCAATAATGAAAGGTGGTCTAAAGCCTCATTTTTGTTGCATATACATAGCTTATATAATCGGGCTGCTTTAACAATTCTGTCCTGTATCCTGTAGTTAAAACTAAAATGACAATCTGCTCAGCAGAACAAAACAAAACAAAACAAAACAAAACACAAAACTCTTGTCATGATTGAACTCAGCATCCCATTAAATTCTTTGCTTGTAAACAAATCTTGAAAAGCATTTTCTCTGGGTAGAAATTTTGCAGAATATCATCCCTGCTGACAAAATAGGAACTTTTATCTACTGGACAACATACAATGCTATATTGATGATTAGTAGTATAGCTTGCCCTAGAGTCATATTTCTGGGGCTCCATTACAGAGCTGTCACAGCAGATGAGAAGAAGAATGGCACGAAGGGAATGAAGGATAACAGAATGAAACATATATCAGTGTATTAATTGTACCTATTAATATTTAGTGGCATAATGTGGCATTGGTTCAAAATTCATTTTGCAAATTGAAAAACAAGTGCTTGCTTAGGAGAAGAAAGTTAAACAGCAGACATCCTTTCTGCTGAGAGTAGCAAATTCGCTTACCTTTCAGATATCTTTTAATCGCTACCCTATACATTTTTCTAAATTGATACAGGAAATAACAGGAAACATAAATGTGAAGACAGAAATCTTAGCAGTAAGAGCCAAAAAGCTAGATTGCAATGCTTGGCAGTAGTTTTATTGCTAGGGTTAAATACGGCAATTCTTATTTTATCTGGATGACAATCTGGAAAATCAGTGATACAACCTCTGCAAAAAATCACACACACACACACACACACACACACACACAGAAATGTCATGTTTATAAACACGTGTGTGCAGGTACATACCATAATTTTCACAACATTTTGAAGGAAATGGTGTGAAAGAAAACTTAGACTTCATTCTCTTCACATTCAGCAAGCTGAATAAAAGGGGGCTCTCTAACAAATTATGAACAGGCTAGAAGCAAATGTTAAATTTGCCTTCAAGTAGGGGACTGCTATAACATCATGCTATCACAACTACTATGATATAGCCATCCTTCTAGAGTAAAGAAGGTCAGACTGTAGTCTCATTTAAGGCAAGTTTTGAAAAGTCAAAGTATTCTTTGGCTAGTCAAGAAGAAACAGCCCTTTACTGTGAAGGAACACATGACTCAGCATGGTAAGTGGCACTGTCTGTTTTCATCCACGTGTCCTTATAAACACCATCCACATTTTCAGTGAGTGGAAAGAGCTTCATGTGGTAGAACACAGAAATACTTCTGAAATACAATGGCCTGTGAGAGACCATATGAGTCTGTGTCTTGATATCCAAAAGCTGGCATTTAAAAAGGAGTATTGCAACTGAAGGAAGAGCAGTCAAATGAGGAATGGAAATGCCAGATATGGTATTTGTGTGTTAGTTTAGGCAGAGTTTCAATGTGGGATGCGGAAACATGACAGGGGAGAGGGGGCAGACGGGGAGTTGGGACAGAAGATGGGAGTTAAGGGAAGTGAACACGTCTATGGCTTTGCAAAATCCACTTGATATTTCAATCTTCAGGTACCACTGGTCTTGCAATTAGTATATCTTATCTGTGGTGGTTAGTTTTAGGTGACAACTTGCCTAGCTATAGTACTTAGTTATTCAGACACTAATCCAGGTGTTGCTTTAAAGGTATTTTGTAGATGTGCTTAATTTACATCTACAAGTGTTTTTTGTTGTTGTTGTTCAAAATGTTTACATTTATTGGTTCATTCTTTCAGGAAAAATGACATCTTTAATTTAAAATAATTTTTCAAATTATTTTAGATACATGGTGTATTTCACTTAATGTAAACGTTCAGTCTATTGAGGACTTTTACGGGATCCTACATAAATGTGCTACTTTATTATGATCCAATATAGATACGTTTTGTAAGATCAGTGACAGTTTCCATACTGTAAAATGCCTATTTAATAAACAAAACACAAATGTGTAGTATTTGTAGACATATTTAACAATCCATTGAATAAGTCAGAACACGTAATAACTAGTGTAAACCTCCCTGATGTGTTAGTGATGAAGGAGGAGCAATCAGTGATTCACTAGGTCTTTATGAAAAAACAGTATTAAGAACAAATCAATGTATTAATGAAACCTGATTCACTTTGGTGTTTACTGAGCGACTATGAGGTACAGTGCACACAGGTAACATTCCCTCATTCAGAACTTACAGTGAAATAGACAGGGCTGGCCATGCAGGGAGGAGCTCGCAGTGGTGGCAGGTGGAGCAAGTCCAGAGACTGCGAAGCTTGAAGTGTAGACCTATTCTCAACAGCGTCCATCGCTCGTAATAACGTCATTGGTGCTCGTTTCCTTTCTGACTTTCTTCTTGCAAACATGTTTTCCTCCCTTTGCCACCTAATCCTTCCTATCTAGCATGTCTCTATCAACTAGTAACTCAGCCCAGAACCTTGAGTAATTCTGAGCCCTCTCTTATTGTCACCCTCCCACATCTAATTCATCATGAATACCTATATTCTATTCCCAAATCTATTTTTAAGTCTGTCTACCTCTCTTTACCTCTAGTGTCCCCTCCATCAACAACACAATCTCTCTCTGGATACCTTCAGAACCTCTTGTGTCCAGTCTTGCCCTTTCAGTCACCACATAACATCCAGAGTGACCTTTATACGACCAGACTATGTCCCTCCAGTGCTCAAACTCATCAGCATACGAGGCCTATCCAGAAAGTGTCCAGCCATGTCATATGAAAAATAGAGGCATTCATGGCTGGGTTTTTTTCCAGACAGCCCTCGTATTCTGCTGCAAGGAGAATAAAACTCAGACTCCTTAAACGGCGAACAGGCTCTCTGGTTATGGCTCCTTCTGACTTTCCACTGTGTACTCCACTCACTTCAATGGGGTCGCCTTCAGTGACCTTCTTTTATTTCCTCTTGGAAACCCTTAGAGGACTTTGCTCATGGTTCTCCTAGATACTTTAATATTCTGCCTCATTTTACCTCCTCTCACTAGACTGCATGTTTCTTTTGAGTCTCATAACATTCTTTCCACACATACTTTGGGAGGCACCTCTGCATTCCAACAGTGGGATGCAATGGTGAAAAGACAGTCGTGGCTCCTACTTTATGGAGTGTAGTGTCTAGTGAAAAGGACTGACAGAAAATTTGTAAACAAACGTATTTACAAAATAAATACACACTGTGGGACGGTACAGAGAAGAAAAACAATAGGAGATGTACCAGAGGATAGAGTGGATCATTTTGGAGTGGGTAGCATGAGGACACGGCATTTAAACTCACTTGAAGAGAATTAGCTGGAGCTCTCTGTGTGGACAGTGCAGAACTGTTGTGGGAGAGGGGCTGTGTGTAAAAGAAGCCCAGGGACATAAAGCTTAGTGAATTGCAAGAATTATGGGAAGGTGGTTGGTGGGAAGAGAAAGGGCACGAGGTGATACTGGATAAGTAAACATGGGTCAGATCATTTAGGCATCTAGTTGAGCATCTCACAAGTGTTTAATAAGTATTTATTAAGTTTTCATGAGGTGAATATACTCCAACTGCAAAATTATACAAGGTAAGAAACTGAGGCCCTTAAACTTAAGGAAAAACTCTAGGATTGTATCCACATTCCCAGTTGAATGTTCTTTCTAGGGTTGCTGTAGATTGTTAAATATGAATGAGGACATGAAGTAGAGTTGAGATGTGATTACTCAGCATCTGAAGATGACAGTGCCAGCTTCTATCATGCACAGATTGGATGTGACTGACATATAGTAATCGACAGTCTTCTATCAGAATATGTGACAACTACGGAAAGTTTTCCTGAGTCTATCTTTATTCTAAAAGCAAATACTGTTCTGCCTGAATAGTCCCTCTTTCCCAAACTCCTTTTGTCTAATTAGTCCCCATTTTCAACATTAGGGAAGCTTTTCCTTACTATTGGGACTAAATTATATCTTTCTAATATATTCACTCTTGGAACCTCCGCAGCTGATTAAGAGGTTGAATAACTCAGCTGGAGAGACTGTGTGCAGAGTCTCTGAAATTACGAAGAATGGGAAAGGAACTCAGCTGAGTTGAAATTTCCAGCCATCCCTTCCAAGGTTCCGGGTGTGTGAGTGAAGCCGTTGGGAACCCTTCAGACCACTTGAACTGCCGGATGAGTACCTCAGAGTGAGCCCGTGAATGCTTCTACGGGCAGGAGAGTCAACTAAGTCCTATCCAAGTTTTGGACACACAAGTTTTATTATATCATAAGATATAATAAAATGGTTGCTACTTTAATATATGTTGAAGGTAGTTATTTTTTTACAGTTCATTTTCCTTTATTATTATTTTAAAAATATGAAGTAGAAAACATACTTACTAACAATTTCCGTACTGATTCCTTTTGCTGAACATTCCTCCATGATTTGTGATATTCTTTTTAGATATAACCAAAATGGCCTTTACTGGGTTTTTACTTCTTGCAAGAGTAAAACATGTTATTTGTTATTAAAAAGCACAGATTAGCTCAAATAAGAAATCCATTAAAACCATGCACAATGCCACTATTCAGACTTATAATTCTATAAATATTTGTATAAAATTTCATCTTATGATGATTCATTTATTCAAACAGTTTCTTACTGTTCATTGTTTAACCTTATTATATTGTTGGATTTAATTCTTTTTCCAATAGGAATTTTAATAGAGAAAACTGGGAGTACAGAAACTTTACATATGAAATGTAGTTGATATAGCCTAGAATATTTTCCAGGTTATAACTGAAAACACATAGCACTTGTAGCTGAGACATAAAAAGTACAGATTCAGGGTAAGACATTTAGGAACTGGTACTTGATGAAATTACATTATTTCTCAGCAATTCAGTTTCTTCATTTATGGTTTAGAGTGAAGAAAAAGTGAAGGAATGCATAAATATTTATACATAAACATATATCAATAATATATAAAATTCTCAATATAGCTATTAAAAATATTGATGTTGTTCTTTTCTTAATTCCTTTCAATCATGTGAGGTTTTCTTGTGCTTTTTCTTATATTTCTGCTTATACATTTTTTTATTGAATTTTTTCCTCTTTTTCAAAAATTTTTTTCAAAAATCTTTGATATACCTGTTTTTCTGTCATGCTAATTTCAAATGCAAAGAATAGACTATCTCCTTTTGTGGGGCACTTGTTTAATTTAAACACTGCCCAGAGTGTCGTTTATTGACTAATATTTTTCTCTGTATATTATTCCCCATTTTCCACTCCTCCCTATCTTGTTCTTTTTCCAGTTTCTCTTCTATATCCCTTCCCATTTCTTCTTCCTTTACGTCTCCTTCTTTCCATTTTTAATTTCCCTTCTTTCATCTTCACTATGATTGTTATTTGATTGCTCTGGACTTTTGATCACAAGGCATAACTGCTTGTTTCTGTAGCAAGATTTGAAGTCTCAGGGGCTTCTGAAGTATCAGGAACTCTCTCCCTCATAAAAAAGTTTTTTCTCATGGCTTCTAGGATGTCATCCTTTCCTAAATTTCTAACTGTATCAATGGTTGATCCTTTAAAGTTTCTTTGCTTGTTTCTTCTCTTTCTCCCTATCTCTCCTCCTGAAGTTGTTATTTTTTTTTCATTTTAACTTTTCATTATAGAAACTAACATATGCACAAAAGAAGAAAAAATATTGTAATGAATTTCCATGTATCCATCATACAGTTTCAACAATGATATATACTCTGTCATTTCCTTATGATAATAATTCTTGGAAGTTTTAAAAATTATCAAAAACTTTTTTAACAGACAAATCATTAATATGGGTTGTGGATACAAGATAATATACTTAATATGCTTTAGGGTAGAGCCTCCAAATTAGAGACTCGGGCCTGCAAAGATGTTTACATGGCTCTGACCGTTAGTTCTCACAGGACTCACCAATACTTCTTGTTCAGTCTTAAGGGTAGTTTTTTATGCAGTCAATAATTAAAACATGGAGGGCATGTGTAACTCTGTGAAGTGATAGGGTAGTAGCTACAATATGCAGGTGTTCAAGAGATAATTGAGAGTGTTGTCCTATACATGAGATTGTGTGTAGAGTGACTTGCAGAATTAGCCTGGATGGTTCAGCCCTGAGTCATTCTGATTTATGGACCCCACACAAAGACGTAAGGTTTGCCTAAACTCTGCCGTGAGGATTTCATGGTCTTCATTGAAAAGTTCAGAGCCCTGGGCTCCCCAGAACATGATCACCTGATTCCAAACTGCTGGTATGACTTCCACAAGAATAATTCTAATTAATTCTAAGGTTGTATTTATGCCACCAAGGAACCAGTGCTAGTTCCTCGGAGTTATCAACCACTACAGAACTTTGGTCAATTTATGTAGTGCAGTGATATTTGAGATATGTGTAAGAGAAGCTTTACTAACTATCTTTCAAGGCTAAGTAACCATCTCTCCATTATCCTTTGCCTAAGAATTCCTATCTATCTTTGGTCTTAGTCAGGCACCATTTTACTCAGAAGAGAATTCTTAAAGGTTAATTCAGAATGGACAGAAAGAGAAGAAAATGATTGAGCATACACTGTTAAGCCAGGCCAACAGAAAGCAGGTGAAATTCATAATTGTTAGCTTTCATTTATTATATAACAGTAATTATTTATTTCATTATTCACAAAAGACATCATTTTTATATATAACTTATTTGATCTTTAGACATATCTCATTTCTCATCTTGATATGACCTAAATCTAAAAAGTGGGTCCCTCAGAATGGCGGTTTGTAATATTTGCAAAAGAATCACCTCAATAGCGGAGAGAACAATTACATGAGGCCGGGTTTTGTAAGTCAGTTTTCAAAACCTCAAGAAAGCCTTTTTCAAATAAATTAAATGTTTTTTTCTTTCTTATACAGTGTGTGCAAGTTGTATTTACATTTCATGTATATTCTCTTTTTAAAATAAGTTTCAAAGAAGAAATTAATGATTAATAACATTTAACACTCTGTTCGTCTCTTTTCAGTATTAGTTCCTTTTTAACGTCTCTGCTTGATTTGCTTTCATGGTTTGCCTCATGAGTACCGCTTCTAGTGCTTTGTTTCTCAACACAGCTGAAATACTTAGGAGCAGTTATCTGTTCTGGCCATCATGGTTTAAAGGGTGGCTAAAAAAATAGAAATGCTGATCACCACTTCTTCACAAACTATGCACCTATAAGGGAGAACTCACTGCTATAAAAGTGTGTGAATTTCTCATTGGTAGCTCTTGGCCAGGCTAAAAATGCAAGGTAAGGTCCATGTCTGCAAATATATTGGGTAAAGATCAGCTCAGATGCTCTGATACCATGTAGATCATCAGAATTAAAGATCACCTTTCGAGGCAATTGATAAAAATCAGAAACAGGATATTCAAAACTCAAGCCCTATATCCTATATTATGTGCATCTTCCATAAATTGAAGGTATGTGCTTGCCATATAATTTACAGGGTTTTTTTTTTTTTTTTTTACAGATTCTTAATTGTGGCCATTTCTTGATTTTCTTTTCATCAAAGATGGGATTATCTCTAAACAGTGAGCTATGAGAAGTGATTTAGTATATCTGAAGAGCTGTCCAACAGAAGCTGCTGGATGTGTAGTGCTTTGCCCTAGGTCTAAGTATGCCCTATCTATAAGAGGTATGCAGATTGTGGGTTGGTACAAGGATGAGATTTCTAACCATGAGGACTGCCCATCAGTAGAAGAGCCAGCTCCTACGATAGTGTTATGGGTTTAATTGTGTCCTCCCAAAAAGATGTGTTCAAGTTTTAATCCCTGGTACCTGTGAATAAGACCTTATTTGGAAACAGGGTCTTCGCAGATGTAATCAAGTTAAGATGAGGTCATTAGGGTGGGCCCTAATCCAATGTGTGTTCAAGAATTTACCTTAAGGCAAAATGATGCCCAAAAGTATTGACATGGAAAGACAAATAGAGAACTGGAATAAAATAGAGAGCCCAGAAATAAACCCAGATATGTAAGGTCAATTGTTTTCCAATACAAGTGCCAAAATAATGGAACGGGGAGAGTAGTCTTTTTAACAAATAGTGCTCAAATATCTGGATATCCATTCAGGAATAAATGGATACTTACACTATACACAATAATTAGATCTAATGGATTTAATTATTAAATCTAATGGATGTTAAACCTAAATGTAAAAGTTAAAATGGTAAGATTTCTAGGAAAAAAAAGGAAATCATCTTTAAGGTCTTGGTATACCAAAAGTTTCTTAGATAGAATATGAAAAATGAAACCATGAAAAAGTTGATAAAATTGTGTGTCACCAGAATTAACAGTCTCTGCTCTTTAAAGGATTCTGTTAAAAAAAAATCTAAGTTAAGACAAACTAAAAAAACATATTCATAATACATTTATCTTACAAAGAGTTTATATTTAGAATATAGCAAAGAACTCATTCAACTCAATAATAAGCCAAACAATCCAACCTTTAAAAATGGAAAAAACAGTTGAGCAAAAGTAGATACTCTTTACCAAAGATATACAAATGGCCACTATACTCATTATAAAATGCTCCACCACATTACTCATATTAGGGAAACTGAAATGAAATCTGCATGAGATAGCACTACATCCTACTAGAGTGGCTAAAATTGAAAAGACTGAGTATTAAATGGTAGCAGAGATATGGATTGATGAAAACTCTTGTATATTGCTGATTGGAAAGTAAAATGTAAAAGACAACTTTGAAAAACAGTGTGGTAGTTTCACAGAAAGTGAAATACATATCTACACTAAGACCCAGCAATTTTTCTCCTAAGTATTTATCCATAAGAAAGGAGTATATACAAGGGGTGTCTAGAAAAAAATCTAGCCATAAATGCCTCTATTTTCCATATTACATAGCTAGATACTTTCCAGACAGCCCTCTTAGGTCCAGACAAAGGCTTTCGTACAAATATTTACAGTCACTTTATTTGTAATAGTCCTAAACTGAAAACAAATGTCCAAATAATGGACAATTAAATATAGATAATTAAATATGGAAAATCACAACAATACAACTATTACATAAAAATGTAATTCTCTGTAGAGCAATATATACATACCGCGCGCCAACCAATTGCACCACTGGAGCTCCAGTAGAGCAATATAAATGGATAATGTTACACAATAAAATACTCAGCATAGAAAAGATCAAACTACTGACTCAAAACAAAAGTCTATGAGGTCTGACAATTAAGTTTACAAACTTGCCACCATGTGCTTACATTGACAGGACTGTACAAACAACTCAGTAAGGTTTTATAACCTTGGTATATCTCTGTCTCATAGCTATGTTCGTGTCGACGTGTGGGGGTGTCTTGCTGAGTGGCGCTCATTATTGTTGCGTGTTTCTGTGTGCCATTGTGAGAATGTTGGAGTTTGAATTAGAGCAACAAACAAACACTAAATTTCTTGTTAAACTTGGCAGGACAGGAGGTGAAATCAGGGACATGTTAGTTCAAGTTTATGGGGATAATGCCATGAAGAAAATGGCTGTGTACAATTGGATTAAGCATTTTCTGAGGGGACAGATGGTATCACTGATGAAAAGAGGTCAGGGAAGCCAGTAATGAGCAGAACTGATGAAAACACTGCAAAAATTCATTGAACTGTGTCTCAAAATCATCAGCTGACTGTGAAAAACATTGCATACCAAGTAAACATTGATAAAGAAACAGGTAAGAAAATCTTAATGAAAAATCCTGGCATGAGAAAGGTGTGTGCAAAAATGGTTCTGAAGGACCTCATTGATGGACAAAAACAAAGAAGAATCGAAGTTTGCCAAGATTTTTTAGATAAGCAAGACTATGTTTTGGGCCATGTTATCACTGGTAAAACATGGGTGTACCAATAGGACATTGAAACAAAGCGTCAAAGTGCACAATGGAAGTCAGCCAATTCTCCAGTCAGTCCAAATCAAGAGTGAAAACAATGTTGCTCACCATTTTTGATATCAGAGAGATTGTTCATTATGAATCTCTACCAACTGGACAAACAGCCAGCCAAGTTTATTATTTGGAAGTACTGAAAAGGCTGCATGAAAAAGTTGATGAAAAAGACCTGAACTTCTCGCTAACTCATGCCTCTCACATCACGACAATGTACCAGCTCACAAGGCACTGTCAGTGAGGGAGTTTTTAGTCAGTATACAGATTACTGTATTGGAACACCCTCCCTACTCACCTGATCTAGTCCCCAATGAGACTATTTGCTTTAACTAAAGATAAAGGAAATATTGAAAGGAAGGGATTTTTATGACATCCAGGTCATCAAGGGTACTAGGACAACAGCTCTGATGGCCATTCTAGGAAAAGAGTTCCAAAATTGCTTTGAAGGGCAGACCACGCACTGGCGTTGGTGCATAGCTTCCCAAGGGGAGTGCTTTGAAGGTGACCATAGTGATATTCAGCAATGAGGTATGTAGCACTTTTTCTAGGATGAGTTTGCGAACTTAATTGTCAGACGTATGTGTGTGTGTGTGTGTGTGTGTGTGTGTGTGTGTACATATCTATGAAATTCTAGAACAGGCAAAACTAATGTATGGATTGCCTTTGACCTAGGGGTTGGTTGGTGGTGGTGCTGACAACAAAGGGACTTGAGAGAGGTTTTCAAGGTAATAAAAAAGTTGTATACTTGATTGTGGTGGTGGTTGCACACATCTATCCATTTTTCAAAACTCTTGGGATTGTGTTCTTAAAATAGTTTAATTCCATTATGAGTAAATTATACCTTCTAAAAGTTGATTAAAAATTTAAAAGCAATGATACACATAATCTATATAGAAGCATGTTAATTATAGCATTATTCATAATGATAAAAATATACAGTATATCAATTTAATGAAAGCATTAAAATGTAATTTATATGGTGATTCATTAAGATAATGTAAATAAAAGACATTTAATAACATGAAAAATTAAATATTGCTAAGTGGGGAAAAGTAATACACTTCTGTAAAAAAAAATTTTTATATACATTTTAAAAATTATTGGCAGGACATGTACCAAAACATTAATTAGTTGTCTCAGGTAATGGATTCTAAGTAGTTATTCGTTTCCTCTTTGTATTTATCTCTATGTTTCATTTTCTACATTAAACCTACATTACTAATTTGAAAAAAAATACATGTATTAACAAAAAGAATAAAAATAATAAACTGATAAAGTAATTCTCTGTAGAAAAAATATAAATGAATAATATTAACATTCAATAAAAAGTTCAACCTCTTTACTAACCAAACAAGTACAAATTAAAGAAGAAGATGGTTTTGTGACTAATAAATTGGCAAATATGAAATGCATAAAAAAACATTTTTTTTTTCAGAATGAGAATATCTACTGCTGGAAAGGGTATTTGTCTTACTTTGTTATGGCAATATAAATTAGTAGAGCATTTCTGGAAAGCAATTTATAATATGCACAAAAAGCCTTAAATATTTCATTTTTTTGACGTAATAACTGTGCTTCTGATGTAACAGCGTTAGAAAATTTTTTAAAATACCAACTCTGATGCAAAATGATGTTCACTACAGTGTTATTTATGATATAATAAACTGCAAACAACCAAAATCACTAAAAATTTAAGAAAATTGTTAAGTGACTTGGATACATTTATTTAAAAACTTATTAACTAGAATTTTAAAATGATATGGGTTTTAATAATGGCGGAATGCTTATTTCTGTAATGGTTGATTAAAATGGGTACAAAATTATATATATTATATTATTTCAACGACGTTGTATATTAGAAATGAATGGAGAAAAGAATGAATATACTAAAATACTTATAGGTTACAACTGGGCAGAAAGGTTACCGATAACTTATCCCCTACTTTTAATACATTTCTATATTTTAAAAACAGTCAACAATAAGCAGATATAAATTTAATTATTATTCTTCCTAAATAAAATTCAGGAACTAAAATTAACGCATTCAGATAATTTACTATCTAAGGTAGAATTATTTAGTTTTTCTAATATCTGGTGAAATTGAAGAGGGTCAAGAATTTTGGGATACAAATTACTTCCATGCCTGGACAGTAAACAGTAAGACTTTTAAGAAATTTAGATTTATATATATGATGTCTAGTGTAATACTTCGGACATGATGGTTAATAAGTGTGCATTACAATAAATAGAAATAAAAAAAATTGCAAATGTTTGTGAACATGTATGTTTATAAACATATGCACACACATATATAAATGCTATAAAGCAATCTCCCAAATTAATCAACAGTATGCCACAAAGTTTCAGTTATATAAGTAGAGAAAATGGAAACAAATGCAAACCATTTTGTGGTTACCAACAAAGTACAAGTTTAATCATTTGTGGACAAAAGGAATAAAAGTGTTTACTGAAATGCAAAGGCTGCCTTACAGCTTTGGGAATAAAGAGAAATGGAGGGTACTTTCCCTTATCCAATCAAGACTGGCCCAGGGTGGGTGGAGCTGTGAAAATAGAGACTGTGGAGAAGCAATGCAACCTGGGTTCCCAGTTGATACCTTGTGAATAGCTCAGAGGACTCCTTATAGAGCCGGGGAAGAGAGGGCAAGACGTTCCCTTCTTTGCTTTGTGCTTTATCTAATCTAGAAGCTTCTGTTACAGCAGCATTAAGTCCTTGGAATGGTTAAGTGGCCTAAAAACAGCAGTAAGAAAAGATGAATAGGGTTCAGGATCTAAGCACAATAGGTTACGGGAGCTAGCCAAAGGTGAGGTGCGAATGAGGGAAGATCTTGCTGTGCCTAGTTTTTGACAAGGATTGATGCAAGCAAGAGAGGGCATTTCTGCAGGGATTAGACTAAGTTAGAGGTTCAGGTATGGAAGTATCCTACCTGATCCCAGCCAGTTTCTACAAAACACCAGCTGTGGAAATATATATTCATGTTTATTTTTATTTTCTTGTTAATATCAACTTTTAATTAAAAAATATTAAGATATAAATTGAGGCTTGTGTGCTAATATGTGATAGGTGTCCTCAATGCACATTCTGTGTAATAATACAACATTTTTCTATTTATGTGCTGGATACGTCCTGTGCTAGCCTGTGCAGTTTGAGGACATCACCAAATTCTGTTTTCCGTTTCTCAGTAAGCCACGTAAGACAAATGATAATAACCTCACTTTGAGGATGAGAAATCAGGGCGCAAAGAGTTTAAACAACTAACCCAAGTTCCCCAAGCAAGTGAGCCCTGGAAAATAAACAGCCCAGATCTTTTTATTACCCCTACAGGGATGCATCAAATAGTCAATTTTAATTCAGCATTCAAATCATTTTTAACATTATCTATGGCTTTTCTTTTAATTGAATAGGTTATATAACAACCAAGCCCTTAGCAAAATACATATTTAGCGCGATAAACATTTAAAAGATAAACCTTAACAATTTCATCTACTAACATCTGCTTTGTAACATTTCTATTTTGCTGGAATGGTTTCTGATCTTGCTAACAATTACTTCCTGGTATCAGGCCACATGAATATTTAATGGTGTCATTCATTTCTGAAAGGGAAAAAGAGAACTTTGACATTAGGTTTAAATGAATGAGGAATTTATTTCCCTACTTTTGCATGGATATTTAATTTGAGATTCTTGGATTGAAGCCTCAGATATATGGTTGATTAGAATTCAACATTGCTCTTGCTAAAAAATAAACAAACAAACAAAAATAAAAAGCACAGCAGGCCCAGAATCCAGTCACTTGTGCAAACCAGGCCTTGCTGGCAGTTTCAGCCTTTCCCAGGAGTGAGATATTTAACCGGTCAACCTGGAATTACCTGGTCAGCACTAGTAATCTGCCTGATAGATCCTCAGTCTTTCCCACAGGAAGGTGACCTCGCTGAAGTAATGCACTTTGTTAGAAACTTCCTTTTTCCTTCCCTTTCTTCCCATAAAAACCCTCCATTTTGTAAAGCTCCTCGGAGCTCCTACTTGCTAACCTGGGATGCTGCCCGATTCATGAATCATTAAATAAAACCAATTAGATCTTCAAATTTACTCAGTGGAATTTTGTTTCTTAACACTCTTTAGGCATGTTCACCTTTAAATAGGGGCTTTTCCCTGCCTTGTGCAGCACATTAAAACTGGAACATTCAACTCTCTATCACCAGCACCTGCTGACCGTCCGTCTGTTGGACTTCTTAGTTAATGTCCTGCCTCCTGCTCATTTCTTGAATGCCTGGGAGATTTCACTTTACATTTCCTATGACTGGTTCATTAAAATACTAATTTTAAACTGTAATTATCTGTTGGTTCATATCGGCATTGAGCCACAGTGGCGCTGATATCTTTTAACTGCAGGAGAATTTCACATCTGTTCTCATTCCCTGGAGCCTTAAACAAGAGTTACCTTGGCACTAGAAAGGAGGCAGTTTGAAAGAGAGGTAGAGAACTGTGTTTTAAGAAAGGCAACAAAGGCAGGCAGGAAGAATTGTAAAGACGGTAAACAGACTCAATTGTGAAACTATTCATGATAATACCTTCTGGGGAAAAAAACAAGAGCCATCAAATAGGAAGCATGGCAATAATAGACCTGTTGTCACCTTGAGAGGATTTGAACTGTGCAATGGTGTATCTACTTCCTGGGGGATTTGCAATCTGCTGGCCCAAGAGGGTGGGAAGTGGGTGAGTGGGTTATTCTTTGTCTGAGGATAAAGGTCAATGATGCTGTTAGTCTGGAAGGGCATTAACCAACCTACAGAATGCCTGGTGTTTGGCAGAACTGAGTACCATTCTCAGACTTGAGGTATAAATGTGTGAGAAAGGAAAAAAAGGCAAATTAAGGAAAATAGAAAGGGACTTAAAAAGGGGGATAGGAATAAAAAGATGGATAGGATAGAAGAAGATGAAAAGAGGAAGAAAAAACAGGTTCTGGAGAGGAGCCAGAGTATTTTTTTGAGCACAGCCTAACTCTAAGGAAGTCAGTGTAGGAGGACCGTTCACTGGTCTATCATGTGTTTGATGATTCAGACCTTAGGGCCAATAGAGGGGTGTTATCTGCTTTGTACAGATGAGGAAACTAATGCTTGGAGAGATTACAATCTGGGTTTGAGATCTGGTTGTCTGACTCTGAACTCTTATGTGATCGTCAGTATGTAATGCTGCTTTTCAGTATTTCAGGGAGATTCAGAGATGAATAAGACATGAATCCTTTCTTCAAAAAGCTCATGGCCTAGAGTGCACATTGTAAAGCAGTGTCATCTTCATGCTACAGAAATTCACGTCCTGCAACTGAGGGCTCGGGCCTGCTTACAGAATCTGTCTGAGAGCTTCTGCAGGAATTTGCTAGATAACATTCCACTTCCATTAAGTATCAGGTGCAGGCGTGCCCAGGGACAGCAATCTTTTGTAAGGAGCTGGTCCTGCTGGCTGCTCATTATTGGAGAGGAGAGTTCGAAGAGCATGGTCTGTTACACCGGCTTCGGGTAAGGTAAGTACAGAGGAATGTTGAGAGAATTCTCTACAACATTAAGACTACCTTAACATTTTGTAGAGATTGTTTACCTTTTAATATATTCCTGAGCCAGGTCCTCACTTGAGTAAAATTATCAAGGTGGCCCCCAGGGTTCCCACCGACAGCATCCTCTATAAGAATTACGGAAGATTCAAAATTTTTCTGGAGTTACCTTCCTACCCCTTGCACCCTAAAATAACCCAAATAAATTAGTCTCAGGAGGGAAAATTAATGATAGAAGCACAGTAAAAATGAGGCTGGAGCTTCGGCGCTGGCGCTGTCAGTGCTGCGGCCTGGGTTCGATTCCCAGCCAGGGAGCTACCCACATACCAAAAAGCAAAAAAAAAAAAAAAAAAAAAAAAAGGGCGGGGGGGGGAAAAAAAAACATTAAAAAAAAAAAAAAAAAAAAAAAAAAAAAAAAAAAAAAATGAGGCTGGAGGGGCTGATGAATTCTTTAACAGAATATTAAATGCTTCAAATACAGTGTTAAATGCTGCTACCTTTGTTAACATACAAGTAATTCACCAGGGGTTAAGAACAAAACATGTGAAATCTTTGAGCAAATAAGTACTCTAACAATGGCTAACCAAAGGGAAGATAGAGAAGTTTAGGAGCATAAAAGAACCTCTCCTCTGTTCTGAATATAAAAGCAGGTAAAGCAAATGAGAGCTCAATCAAGCTTAATGAGAGCTAAATCAAGGACTACTCTATTGACAAACTAATTTGGAAATCATTTAAGAAAAACTGTGCTTCAGCTCTTATTTATATCTGCTGGAGAGAATGGGCCATGTTCTCTCTCCTGTGTTAAATAACAAGTATTTAACCCAGGAACTTAAAGTCCATTTTTCTTTTATATCTCCAGGACTCAGGGACTGGGTTGTTAATAATTTAGCTAATTGAGTAAAACCTAATGCTTCAAATCTTGAAGCAGGGAAATAAAAATTCCAAGATTTCCTGTAGATATGGGATGCATAATGTTTAATGCTTCAGAGATCATTAGTAAAAGAAAATATCATAGCCTAACACACCCTCTGAGAGTCTAACTAATTGAACATCCCCCAGCTGCTGTTGAAAAATCAGGAGTTAGCATCGGTACTGATTTTAAGACAAAGCATAGCTGACAGATGTTTGAAGGGATAAATCAGGCTGTACAAGGATTAAAATAATAAGTCCCCAGTGCCTTTTAAAGGCAGAGGTGTCACAGCAAACTATTTCCAGCCACTTGAGTACAACTGAAAGATGGATCCTGGGAGGTCTTTATCTAACGTTGCCCAGAGGGCTTCTGAGTGGTATATTACTAAAACCTAGCACAGGTTCTACCCACACCAAGTTTTAAGCTTTTTTTTTGTTACCTCTGTTTTGTGGGACTCTCAAGGATTCTACTTCAGTTACAATGTTCGGTACATGATGTGACTAAATGTGAATTGGGCCAATATAATGAAACAAATACCAATGGTTCTTTATGTTCATTGCAGTGGATGCTTAGCATGGTGATAACAGCTAGTATAAAAAAAGGGTGACAAACAACCTCCTAAAGGAGAAACCATGTCATGCTTGGGAATCTATTATGTGTCTCTTTCTATTTATCATTTAACAAGGTGTGTTAGGGAGGTGTTTTAAAAATATGTAAATGATTAAGCTTCATTCCAAACTTATGAAAACCTTGGGAGACGAAGGTTTCTCCCACAACACTGCCATCCCGGATATGACTTCAGTATATCACTTACTAAATTGCATTGTAATGATTTGAATGAATGCTAGCTTCATTCCCCCCAACCATATACAATGTGAGCCTACTGAGGGCAAAACTGGGCTCTGAGTCACCCTGCGGCCCTCAGAGCCTTAGACAATGCCTGTGATACAGCAGATATGATAAAGGTCTAGCATTTCCCTATGTGTCATGGTATGATGGTTGACTGAGCAACAGGGTGCTTAGATATTCAATCAAACATTATTCTGGGTGTTTCTGTGAGCGTTTTTTGGATGAGATTAGCATTAAGTCAGTAGAAGAAATAAAGCAGATTGCATTCCCTAATGTGAGTGGGCCTCATCCAATTAGTTGAAGGCCTAAATAGAACAAAAAGGCTAAACTTCCCCCGAGTAAGAGAGAATTCTTCCTGCCTGATACCCCTCAGACTGGAATATTGACTGTTTTCCTCCCTTAAAACTTGAACCAAAGTACTGGGTCTCAAGCCGGCTGACATATCTTGCAGATCTTGGACCTTGCCAGCATCCATATTCATGTGAGCCAGTTCTTTTTCTGATTGTATTATTTGGGTCCTCTCCTATTTTGTAGATGAATCTGGTTAAAGTTTTGTCAATTTTGTTTATCTTTTCAAAAAACTAGTTCTTGGTTTCATTGATCTTTTTTTTTTTAAAGTTTCAATTTTGTGTATTTCTGCTCTGATCTTAATTATTTCCTTCCTTGTACTCACTTTGGGCTTCATTTGCTGTTCTTTTTCCAGTTCCCTTAGGTGTAAATTTAGACTGCTTATTTGAGACTTTTCTTCTTTCTTTAGGTAAGCTTGCATTGCTATGAATTTCCCTCTGAGGACTGCTTTTACTGTGTCCCACAGATGTTTGGTTATTGTGTTTTCATTTTTGTCTCAAGGTATCTTTTGATTTCTCCCTTGATCTTGTTATTGACCCATTCATTGTTTAGTAGCATGTTATTTAGCCTCCATGTATTTGTTTGTTTTTCAGTTTTTTTCTTATAACTAATTTCTAGTTTCTACCATTGTGGTCAGAACTGTTGGTTGATATGATTTCAATCTTCCTGAATTTCTTGAGACACATTTTGTGGTCTAATGTGTTCTATCTTGGAAAATGTTGCATGTGCACTTGAAAATAATGTAATAATGTATATTCTGCTGTTTTGAGGTGAAATGCTCTAAAAATATCAATTAAATCCATCTGGTCTAGTGTGTCATTTAAAGCCACTATTTCCATGTTGATTTTCTGCTGGGATGATCTGTTCATTGGTGTCAGTGAAGTGTTAAAGTCCCCTGCTATGTTTGTGTGACCATTGATCTCTGGCTTTATGTCAGTCAATATTTGCTTTATGTATTTAGGTGCTCCTGTGTTGGGTCCCTAAATGTTTACTAGGGAGATGTCCTCTTGTTGGATTGATCCCTTTATTATTATATAATGTCTTTATTTGTCTCTTATTATAGTCTTTGATTTAAAGTCTATTTTGTTTTATATAAGCATTGCTACCCTAAACTGTTTCTTATTTTTATTTGCATGATCCTGGGAGGCCACAGGCATAGCATTTACCTAATCAGCCATCTTGAATCTTATCTCCAATTATGCAGTTTTCATTTCACAAAAATATCAGGTTAGAATTTAAAGCAAGCAACAATAACAACAACTGGTCATTTACACAGGTGACCTGAGAAACAGACCTAGAAAGCTGGTTCCACCTCAGACCAAATGACAGAGACGTGGAACCTGAGCATTTCCTGGTTATTACGCTCTTCAAGGAATTCTAATTCACGATACTAAATAGATTTAACAACTGATTCAGCATAGGTACGAACCAATCAGAATAGAAGCTGGTCAGCACCCACCTATCAGAACAGATGCTGACTATAAATAATCAGTACCACAGTACCAGTACCAGTTGAAGATTAATCTTTCTTGTTAGAGGGTCCAGATGGAATAAATCACTTTATGAAGAAGTCTGAGTTCATTTGGGTAGGTGCAGTCACATGTGAAGGGAAGACATTTTCCCTGTCTATATAGATGTGCTTTAAATGGGATTCTAAATTGGAAACTTATGGATACATACTGGCCATGAAGAAGAGTGAAACTTTATTATGGAATGGAGCAAAAGTATACTGTGGCTCAAATTATATTCCTAAAAATGTGACAACTATCTAACGTTAAAGACTACTATAATACAGTTATTGTGTCTTCCTTCCTAATAAGAAAATAATGCAAGGGCTATGCTATTAAATTTCTATACCCTGAGAGCTACAACTATGTGAAGTGAATTTTATTCAACAGGGTAGGACCCATCACGTTATTTTTTAAAGAAAGCCCTATTAAGCATTAGCAACTTTATATATTTCTTTTAAGATTTGTAAGTCATTTAAAATTCATAACTAATTCATTTGACAAATCTTCATGTAGTAGAGATGCAAAATAATCCTATTCCAGAAAATATTATTATTAATAATATTAACATAATCTATTTCTTTGTTTCTTCTCCTTGGTTTGAGATATGGAATTCTCATACTGAAAGTAAGAATCCATAGGTATTCTTATTCAGAATATAGATATTCATATTCAGATTTCAGATATAATCAGTCTTTTAAAGAGAACATGTGTTTTTTAACATTAAGATGAAGCAATGACATTTAGGACTGCCCTTATTTTTGATAATCTAAAAGCCCAAGTAATGTCGCCTGCCTATTTCTCCTTAGTAGATTTTCCTCAATTACCGATTCCCCTGCATTGCCATTAAAATTCAAGAAGTTACTATTATCTAATTGAGTATCTTAAATTTGTTTTATACCATCACTGCCAAAAGGGCTTCTGTCATCTTTAAATTCCTTATTAAAATTCAAATTGGTATGAGCTGAAATTTGTCTGCCTATAACCTAATGCAGTGGTCTGCATTCTCCGTCTCTATCTCTATAATCTATCTCTCTCTGGAGTCCTAGAGAATCCTTCATATGATAAACCTTCCAATAGCTGAGGACTTGCATCATTGAATCAACCCCTTTTTAGACTAAATGCCTCTACTCGTGGCAATCATAAGCCACCCATCAATTCCCATAACCATCTTGGTGACTTCACTGATTATGATCCTATTTCACAGTACACTGACTGCTCACTACTAGTGGGCTCTTTAGTACCCACACAATTCTCTTCAGTTGAATGTGAGAGAGCTATTTGTCCCCATCCTGTTTACATCAATTATATTGGTCATTTTAATTACCTGCTTAAATCAAATATTACATAAGCTGATGAAATATAAGTGAGAAAAGAAAGTTATTCATCTGAAAATTAAGTTGAATGGCTGGAGAAACTTTTTGCAGATGAGTCTCTTAAAATACTGCTATTGAAATAAGTGAGAACAAGAGAACTATAAAAGAAAAAAAAAGGTAAAAATTCTAGAAAGATTTGGATTGATTGGAAGATGTCTTCAGGTACTCACTCAATTAGAAAAAAAAAAAAAGGAGAAATCTTAGACAATTCATTAAGGATGGGGTTTATTTAAATGAGAAAATGAAAAACTTCAGTTCAGGGACCCATATGTAGAGGGATGATATTCCAAATATTGTTATAACCAATCAGAATACACACCTAGCAAATGAGCATGGAGGCCAGTCACAAAGTACAGATAGGGCGCCATACCAGCGTCTTCTGATTGAAGGTCAACTCCATCCTCAGAGAAGAAAGCTTGATCCTATGCCAAAATTTTTGTGAAAGAATGAGCATTCATAGTTCAAATTAAAAAGTGTAATGTGCATTTGATACTTTTATACTGAATCACTCTTAAAGAGATTCTACCATACAATGAGCTGGAGATGTGATCTGAAAAACAGTTTTCTGACCCCAAAGAAAATTTTCTTGACATCTCAGTATATTGCCTGCAAATGTTTTATGCTATCATTTTTCTTTAACTAAATACCATAGTCTATTAATACAGTCTAGAGTTGCATAAGCATTCCGGAAAGCTTATGCATATTTGGAAAGCTTTCGCCATATTGATGACTCACAACTTTAGTTTATTTCAACTAAAACTTTTCTATGCTTGCTAACCATATATCCTTTATCCTCTGGTGGCAGTGTTCTTTTTATATCCAGCTCCAGACCTTAAAATGATGCCTTTTAACTTTCTTCTTTGTGGATCTGGCCCATCATTCTAGCCTGCTGAAATCCTTTTGAATCCCATCAGGCAATATATCCACCCCTCCCCCTTTCCCCCCAAGCCCCATGTCATCAGCTAATTTAATAAGACTTGCATCTGCCCTTTTACAATCTGACCTTGTCAGAAGCCTCCCTGGGCAGTCAAGCTGATTATTACAGATACTTCCTCCATTTCTTTCTCACTGGAGTAATTTGTGATTGCAGTCACAACTCTGGCTGTCCCAAGGTGCCAGGGCTGTCTTCTGGCGGAGCCTCATGCGTGGCGCTGTGCCTGTCTAGTCCACAATTGCATTTAGCCTAATACACAGGGCATTTAATAAGTGTGTGTAAATCAGAGAATTTAATTCTTTTTGTGGCATAGGATGACAAGGAAAGCCTATCTGGAAAAAAGAAAAGCAAAAACATCTGCTATTCTCCCTAGCTGTCATACACACAGACAACTTCTTAACTATCACCAAAGTCATGAATCTAAACTTGGGAGAAGAATGAACATAGACGAATTAAGAAGTTTTAGAAAGTACCTGAATGTACAAGTGAGCCTGCACTATTTCTTACATAAGAATTTGAATATTGCACAAGACTCTATTGGTTGCCTAAATCTAAAAGTAATTTCATTAATGAAGGGAGATGTAATGCTATTTAATATGTAAACTAATGCTGCATTCACTGAAAAATATTAAATTACCCCATTTGGCAATTTGACTAAAAATCACTAATAAGATTTGAGATCATTATTTTCCCTTCACAAACTTACTGAAAACTCTTAAAAGGCAATAAATGTCTTTAGTTCTCAGTATCCTACAAAGCAGTCTACAAATAAGCTGAAACTAAGATGAGGTATAGTGCTTATTGTTCCTCGAATGTTCTAAATTAAGGAAACAAGTTGTAGAAAAGTTAACTACTGTGAACTGGAAAACCTCCAATTAAGTGGTTAGATTCCAACCTCTCCTTGACTCAAAGACTGGAGAACATTTATCAACGCATAGGGAAATCAAGACTGAAAACAAGGGTTGGTTTAGATAATAAAAAGCTCTGATTCATTCTCTCCATGTTGACAAAATATACTCTCTGCCCACAAACCTAGGCTGTGTCCATGTACACACAAACCAGTTTGAAACAAAAACAAGTGAGCATTTAAATTTAGACCAATTATGACAGCAAAAGCTGTGTTCTCTGGCATTCTACCAAACAAAAAGCTGCGGAAACCAGCACTTCCAATATTCCCCTGGTCCCATGTGTGTTTTAGCAGCAGAGACTAGTGGTGGAGCTTACTTAAAACAACTATGAAGCTATTTAGACTCCATAGGACTGACTTTGGCAGTCACTGGGGCAGTTGGGATATGTGGGCTGGCAGTTCCGGTTGTGGTGCATGCGGGCTCATTGCAGCACCTTCTACCCTTTCAGGGCAATAGGGGCAGCTGTAGGGTCCAGCATCCCTGAGGAGCAGAGGCAGGACCCCTCAGGAACTCATAGGCCCACACTGCATTTTTCTAACTCTTAATCCTGCAAGATGCCTTTGTAGCTCCTCTTTTTAAAAAACTATTTATTTTAATTGTGGCAAAATGTACATAACATAAAATTTACCATTTTAACAATTTTTAAGTGTACAATTGAGAAGCATAAATTACATTTCCATTGTTGTGCAACCATCACCATTACCTATTTCCAAAATGTTTTCTATTACCAAACCATTCTCATCACCCCAAACCGTAACTCCATAATGATGAAGCAATAACTCTCCACTTACCCCAAGGTCCTAGTAATCTAGTTCCTGGCTCTATGAATTTGCTTTTTCTAGACATTTTATAAGAGGGCTCATATAATATTTGTCCTTTTGTGCCTGGCTTATTTTACTTAGCATAATGCTTTCAAGATTCATTCATGTTGTAGCATATGAGTATATCAGAATTTCATCCATTTTTATGGCTGAATAACATTCAATTGTTTGCATGTACCATGTTTTATTTACCCATTCATCTATTGATGGACATTTGAATTATTTTCACCTTTGGCTATTGTGAATAAATACTTCAGAGAACACGGGAGTACAAGTATCTGTTAGAGTCCTTGTTTTCAATTCTTTTTAATTTTCTTGTTTTTCAATACCCAAAAGAGGAATTTCTGAATCATATGGCAATTCTATGTTTAGTTTTCTGAGGAACTGTCAAACTGTTTTCTACAGCAAATGTACCATTTTTACATTCCCACCAGCAATGTACAAGAATTCCAATTTCAACTTATGTTAAGACCCAAGAAGAGTGGTTGGGTGACCTTGAGGTTACCTGGCATCCTTATCCCACCTCCGACTACATAAGATACATTTTACCATAAGTTATTAGTTTACCAGACCCAGACTTGCAGTTTGACATTGGAATTCTCCTCACTAAGACCCCCTTTTCTGTGCCTGAGGCTGATTATTCTCCTACTAACATAACTTCATTCACTCACTCTTCGTGTTCCTCTTGGCTGAAGTAGTCTAATCCACCTATGATTCTAACTCATCTCAGCCACCAGGCCCAACACTTATCCAAGTGGGCATCCCCTCACCACCTTCTTCAGCCCTTGCCTCACCATACTTGGGTCACTCAGCATTCCCTGCTCTTTAGTTAATATTCACCTTACTGCCATCTTCCTGGAGGTAGCTCCTCACGTATTAAAATGAGGTGAGATGCTCCTTCTGACTCTGACATTGCACAATGCTGTCCTATGACTGCCAAATTCTACTTAACAATCTTAGTCAGAGAAAGGAGACTAAGTAATGGACACTTCAGTAGAAATTTCCTTCACCTTTTGTCTAGCATTTATACTTTCCCTTCAGTCATCCATCTGCCTCCATCCTACTTGAAGCCATAGTAATCTTACGCCAACAGTTTCCAAATTTTTTCAAACTTGCCTCTTTGTTTTTAAATTGCACCTCAGTCAACTCCTTTTTGTCAAATGCAGTCATAGTATAGCTTTTATAGCACAAATTCTTACTCAAATGCTTCAATTATTCCATTGTGCCTACTCAATATGATTCAAATATCTGATTCCTGCAGTTCAGACCTCTCATGATGGCCCAAACCATCTTTCCCACTACCACCCACTATTTTCTATCAGCTCCTGCCTGCCCAGGCTGTGCATGACCCTCTGCATCTGGCTCATGACTTGGCCTTTGAGTTCCCATTCACCAAGGCCCTTTGCCTAATGAACCTCTACATTTTATTCAAGGGTACAATTTTCTTGATGACTCCAACTAGAAGTAAAATGTATATCCTCTGCTGGTCTCTCATGGCTTTTGTAGCATTTGGCTTATATTTTAGCTTGATCTGAAATGCATCAGTGAGTTTGGAGTATCCGTCACTAAAAGAGGGCAGATGGCTGGCTGTTAAATGCCCTCAATCAGGTCACCTTGGGGTATTCACTAATGCCAAGCTCTAGTCCTTAGGCTAATAGGTGGGGAACCTGACTTTGAACAGAGTATGCTGGGCAGAGTTGCTTCTTTGGAGTGATACGTATTACCTGATCTCATGGAACTGATGCGTTTGTGTGTGTATGTGTGTGGCTGAGTGTGTACTGCAGAATGCCATTACATTAATTAATTACAATGACAGCTGTAACTTACATGGATAGACGCGTGTATGTCACATAAGTAGAAGATTGTCTCCCTGATGGATAGACTTAAACTAGAAGCCAATTTATAATCAGAACATTAAGTGAACATGGAATCAAAACAAGTTACTAGCTAGATGAGCGAAAATGGCGATTCTTCTGTCACAGGGTATGAAAAACCCCTCTTCTTAGGCCAATGAGCACTGGCCTTTGGAGTTCCCTTCTCTTTGGCCTGACTACCTTCCATCATCAATTCAGCTTTATTCCAAACAGCCTAAATATAATTCACCACAATATTACACCTCCTGCCCCACCCCCACCCCACCCCACACATTCCTTGAGACATTCAGGCACCTTTGAGTATAGTTTTACTTTTCCCCAAATTTGTAACAGCATACTGTCTTTGGTTTATCCTCAGACCACGTTGACCTCTATGAATGTCTAAGTGTACCCTCCTAGTTTAACTCCCAGAAGGCAAAAGCTTTTCCCCTCCTTTTTCTACGTTCTTAAGAGTTTACTGTTCCACCATGCATTGGCTATTCTGTGTTATTGAGCACCAACTTCATTGCACTGTAAGTACTTGGGCTCAGCCCTTATTTCCACGTGTGAATGGGAAACTCTTTGAGGATGATGCCAGTGTCTTGCGTGAGTGTCTATAGCTTACATGTCAACACCAACACGGCAGGTATTCAGCCAATATTATTGGAAAAGGGACCAACCAGAGGCCATTCTAATAAATATTCTGCGATAAATTTCCTCTAACTCTTTTTACTTTGTTATTGTCTTTAGACAATTTTAAATGTTGGATGGTTATGAAAGTGTTCTGAATGGTAGCAAACAAACAAACAAACAAACAAATAATCCAGTGCTTTCAGTATGTAAATAGGTGACTATGGAGAAATAGTCCCTACTACATCCAAGGGGAATTGCTGCTGGGAGAAAAGTAGATTGGGATGCCACTCTGCCAGAGGGCTCCGACTTGGATTGGGACTGGGCCCTTGACTACTGCCCTTCTGATTGGGGGTCTGACCTCCCCTGATTGGAGCAGCAAACATCACAGTTACAGGAGAGCATGACAAATTTTCTCAGCTGTGTTGCTGACACCAACACTTTGAAGAGGATACCTTATACGTCAGGAGTAACAGATTATTTTCTTCCCTGGCCATTGTTCAAAGGCTCCAAAGGAACGGAGACAAAATAGAAACTGAGTGAACCTCACTCACAGCTTTGTCGCTTGATGCTGGGTTATCCAGTGTGCTCAGCATTTATCTCCTGATTTCAATGAGCGAAACAAAATTAATAGGAAAGGAGAACACAAGCAATAGAAAACCCTTTCTAAAGACTGGCTTTACAGAACTTAAAGTCAATTGTAAAACCTTTTTTTTTTCCTTTAAATTGCAAAATTGGTGCAAGCAAAATCTCCATTTGTCCAGGATCCCCGGAGAAATGCTATCACGGTGTGTGTTCTGTGATGGGGCCGTGCGGCCCTGACAATAGGACTGGGACGGGACAGTGGGCACAGGGGATCCTCCCCAACCTTTTGTTTCACAGACTCACAATGGAGCTGTCAGGGGAATCCACTGTGTTTCTTATCGAACCTTCCTGTTTTCAGTATGAATTACCAAACAACCCTCCAGATACTGATTCTTATCTCCACACAAGGTAAATTTTAGTTTCTATTGGCAGATTCCTGTTCAGGGTACCACTTTCAAATTATGTTAAAAAAATACAATTAGTAGAACAAAGCGGGCTGGAAAAATCAGTGAGAAGAACTTCTTTCTTTTTTCTCATTGGTATAAATGAGTAGGAGTTTAAATGTATCCCTAATTCAATAGATCACTAATTTGGACCGTAATTATTGGTTATTTCTGGCTTCAAAATTCATACTCAAATAAAATAAATTTACTTCCTCTCCTGGCTCCTCTCTTGCTGCGTGCATATATATGTGATGGGGGTGGGGGGTGCTAAATAAAACAGCAAATAAAACCTCACCAATGCATCACTACTAGTATGATTGTTTTATATTGTAGGCTTTTTATTTTAAAAGATTGATTGACTAATTTTTTTCATTCATTCAATAATTTATTAAGTGCCTGCCACACACCCCATTTGGTGTTAGGTATACCCTCATTCAGCTGATTTCCCTATCTTCACTTCCTTTGAATTCCTAAAAAAGGAGTAACCTGTGTGTGTGTGTGTGTGTGTGTGTGTGTGTGTATGTATGTGTGTGTGTATGTGTGTGTGTGTGTGTGTGTGTGTGTATATATATATATATATATATATATATATATATATATATATATGACTCCCCTATTCCCAGCATGTTAGGAAGAAACTTGGAGTCTTTTTGAAGATGATATACAAGAAGAATGCTGGACTCTTCTAAATACAGAGGCAGGTAGCAGGCTGTCTTCATTTCCCCACAAGTCAGAAATAACACACTTTGCTGCTAATAGCCTGATAAAAAAATAATAGGGGACATACTGAAGGACTGGGTCCACCTCTAGGATAATGGTGTTAAGTCATCTGAATTACTTTAGTTCTACTGTGTCTTCCCACCAAATTATCTAATTTGCTTTAATAGATTTATGCAAAATAATGTAAGAATAAAATTCTAGCACCTGAGAGAAATTAAAGCAGGTACTAAAACAACCTGATTTCATGCCAAATATTATAACATCTAAAGGCATATATGAGGGCTGTCCAGAAAAAATTCAGTCATAAATGCCTCTAGTTTTCTTTCTTCTTTGGGAGGGTAAGGTGGGTGGTTCCCTGGCTGGAAATCGAACCTAGGCTGCAGTGTTGAGAGCACCGAAGCCTAGCCACCACACCACCAGGGAATCCCTCTATTTCATATTACATGGGTGGATATTTTCCCGACAGCCCTCATACATACACAATATAGATAAATAGGTAGACACTGATACTTTTTTTCAAACTGGTTTATGCATTAGCTTTGTGATTCTTTTACTAAGAGAAACATAGAATATTAGAGAAAGCATTACATAGGTGCAGTAGAGCCAGTTAAGTTACATGCAACGTTAATTAAAAGCCTTATTAGCACATTTTATCAAACTTTTTAAATAAAAATCCATAAAACATTGAGGCCAAACAAATTGATTTAGACATTAATTAGAGATGTTAGAAAAGACATATTGGTCTAATACAAAAAGAGATAAAAAAGGAAGTTATTTTCACTATATAAATATAATCAGCTGATTACAGTTTATTCTAAGTCACCAAATTTTTCATCTTATACTCATATACAAACACCCATGACTCCCCAAAACATTACTATAAATATTTCATAAAGATAACTGCTTCCAGCAGTATGGTATATTAGTGTTGTTGTGAGGCACCCTCCTGCTGTAGAAAAGATCTTACTAAGGGCATGCATCCCTTCAGGATCTCCACAGATGAAGAACAAACAAAATGCTTGTAATCAGAGATCACCAAGCTCAGGAGAAGACAAGTTCCATGAGTGAGTAAGAGAAAATGACAAGGAATAGATTTAGACCCTTAAGAACTGCAGAGATTGGACTTGTTAGACATTTAACGTAGAATAGTTATGTGTGCACAATTTAAAGAAATCATATAGGAATAATAAAAAAACAAGCAAAAACCAAGGAATTATCAGGAATGACTATGTAGACTTGTAAAAGAATCAAACAGAAATTCTAAAAATGAAAAATATATTGGGGAAGAAAAAGGCAAAAGTGTCATTTGGATAGAGCTTAAGTAAATTAGTGGACAGAAAGAGAGATCTGAAGATAACAGTACAGAGAGACAAGAAGGTGGAAATATGTGAAAAAAGTTTAAAAACTATGAAGCAAATGAAAAGTTCTAGCGTATGTCTACATTAGAATCATAGAAGGAGAGAAAAGAGAGGAAGAAGAAATATTTGAAGAGGCAATACCTGAGAATATTATAGAACTGACGAATAACATTAACCTACAGTAAAACAATTCTATGAGTAGACATATCATAGTGAAATTCCTAAACACCAATGAGGAAAAGGAGATATAAAATCTGGAAGTAAAATATAAAGCAAAATATGGGTTTTTCATCAGTAATGGAGATGGTGATGTTCTGTCACCTCCATGTTCACTCATTTAAACATGCTGAAAATAATTCTATTTCATTGTAGGTCCACTACAGTCACTTTGTTTTTTATTTGAGTCCCTGTATATTTATTCTAATGGACAGAAGCTAATGGCCTTCTTGACATAAAAGTTGTTATCTAATTAGTAGACAGATTTAGAATTTGATTTTTCACCCCAAACTCAATTTTAAAAGAGCAGAGTTTATTTTATACTAGACATGTGCAATTATTCATTTCAGTTGTTTAGAACAGGGTTTTTCAATCCTGACTGCAACTTAGAATTGCTTGGCAAGTTTTTATGATGTATATAATGCATACATTTTATGTGCATATCTGAATGAATTATACCCAAGTGCCACACCCCTGGTGCATGCTGGCTTACCAAATGCTTTCTCTCCTGAATTGGAGGGCAGAATGCATCCGTGACAGTGCTCAGGCATGTTCCCAGGCAGGCTTCCCATAGGGTATACACTGGCTTGGAGCAGACAGGAGCCTGGGAATCCCGCCATGGTCACAGAAGAAGGGCCTCATTCTGGCGGTAGAGGGCTTTCCTGTTTTTGCTCTTGGACAGAGCAGCTTCCTTTATATTTTCCTTCACTCTCTGAAGTGGAGGTCTAGAGATACCTAAATCTCCGCTTCTCTTCTCTCAGGTCTGGTACATTTATTAGGACCCTTCCTTAATTTCATCATTCACCTATCTCTTAGAAAAGAGGTCTTCAATACTTAGGGCACAAACTTGCCATGCCAGCTATGTAGCAGACTCTGTATATTGGGGTAAGATGTAGGGTAAGAATGTAGCTGAACTGGCTATTCTAAATTTAATTCTTAACTTTAAACTCTTGATGTCTGCCTGATGCCATTAATGCCTCTTAAATTTGGATAAAAGCTTTGCATTAACCTACAGACTAAACATGGAGTACATAATCATAGTCATAGAACGGCATGTAGGGAAGTAGAAGAGATGGGAGACACGGTATAAACTCATTAGATTGTATAGCTTTTTTTATCAGAAAGTCAACAGCTATTCTGCAAAGTTGAAACACACACACACACACACAGAGGAAAATGTAATTTAAACTGTGATGCTTGTTGCACCATGATGAAGTAACCACTTGAGTCACACTAGGTGGTGAACTTCTTATACAACAAGCTGACAATGCACTGTAGGATTGTATGCCTGAAACCTATGTAATCCTTGCTAACAGATGTCACCCCAATAAGTCTAGCAATAGAAATAAATTTAAAAAAAAACTCAGTGAAGTTAGATACAGGAGACTCTCTATTAACCGGCACCCAGGGAGATTTGTAGACACCAGATAAATATGTTTGTTTGACAGTGTTGTCAGTTCTGGTGAACAGAGCATCTACTGTACAAGATATCGATCTATTTACCTTTCTTAAAAACACTCTAATAAAGCATTGCAAACACTTCCTTCCCCCCCCCCAAAAAAAAACTGTAACGTTAAACCCCAGAAGAATTACAGCACAGAAACTTGTATGTGTTTATTCCTGGGAAAGAATATTGGAAATGTAGTAGGAAATAGCCTGACTTTTTATTTTTGACCTTACTGTATGATTTGACTTTTAAAACATATTAAAGACATCACTTGTCAATAAAGAATTACTTAAATAAATCGAAGTAGAATTATATAATGAAATATTGTGTAGCCTTTGGAAAGAATAAGATTTGTCAATATGTATTTTTATGGAAGGTTGTCCACAATTACATGTTTAATGTTAAATAAATGGAAATTGTAAAATAATATGATGTTCTTCCCATGAAGGTTAAAAAACATATGCCAGTGTGCATGCGTGTATGGCAATGTACATGAAAATATCAGGGAGGGAGAGCAATAGACTGAGGGTGCTGTAGAAACAAAGGAGTCTTTCAGGGTTCACTTCCAAAACTCCTGCATTGTTTTAGTGTTACGAGTACTAATGCATAATATGTAAATGATACTTTTAAAATCAATTATTTTATACTTTTAAATTACGAAGATAGGATATGTTGTAATGAGTGAAAATGTAAATTTATAAATGTATAGTGTTCTCTTTCCTTACTTTCTTCATTTCCAACTTTGAATGCTTAAATATATTATTAAAATTCAAACTCTTTTTTTTGTTTTGATAGCCAAATAATGCCCTTATTATTTATTAAATAAACTCTCTATTTCCATGGAGTGGACACACGCTAGGGATCAACTCTCCATGATTTTGTTTCTCGACTGATTCCATTCCACTGCTTTACTTACCTTCTCTTGTGCAAATAACTTTTTTCTTATTACATTAGCTTTAAAGTAAATTCCAATATCTGGTGCTACCTGTATTCTTTCTCCCTTTTATATGCTTGAGAAATCTTGCATTTATTTTCCCATATGAACTTTCAAATCATCCCGTCCAGTACAAGAGATAAGTCTATTGAATTTTGGGGGATTACATGAAACATGCATTATTATTGTAACAAAAATTTTTTAATAAAAAAAAAGCAGTATGTTAAACCAACAGAGCATTATAATTTCCACCTTAGGAAGGACAGTGCGAGCAGGTCTCCTATGGATTGCATGAAGAACACCAGCAATAAATGTTAGAGAATTCCACCTTTTTACCCAAAACAAAATCCTTCCTTGTAGAAAATGAGTATGCCTATAAATTTCCTCACAGACAGACCATAGTAAAACACAGTGCTTAAGGGTGGCTGCATTTACAGTCTGGTGGTTACTGTAAACTGAGTGAGCACACTTCAGTGAGGTGCCGGCGTCTCCTAGACAGCTCTGAATCGGGGCTTGGGGACAAGGCTACATGGTCAAGAGTGAGAGCTGACTGCTCTAGACTGTGGGTGTGAAGATGTAATTCCCACCCTTCACCGACAATTAATCCTATTTATGTAACTGCAAAATTGATGACCCAGGTCATTGAGTCACCATAGCTACAAAGAGAAACAAAATGCTCTGCCAGTGAGGGGCTTGCAGCTCTTGGGAGGAGGTGTAATCACAAAATATAATCAGGGCCAGATGCGTGGTGCCCAGCACAGTGGGAATATTACATGCACTGGCATTGTGGCAAAAAATGTGGCTCAGATATCTGGTCTTCCATTGTCTGATCATGAGCTCTCTTGGGTTCTCTTAGCTTCAATTCCTTTATCTGTAAAATATGGATAAAACTGTTGATGAGTAGGGCTGTTGTGAGCATTAAAAAAATATGCAAAAACACCTCAAACAATGCCTGACATATAGTAGACTTTCAGTAGATGACAGAAATTAATGACCATCAGAAATGTATAACACACAGGAATCAAGCAGACTAGGAAGTAGTTTAGAGTGTCTGCAGTAGAAAAAAGTGTATAAATGTGAAAGTGAATGACGTAGGCAGGACATTATTAAATACTTTTGTACTGTGAAATTAAAAGTTGTCAGAAGGGGAAAGCCTGTGTAGATAGCTGGGAGGTGCACAGGAATTCAAGTAGAAAGGGCCTTCTCGAATGCTAGTGTGCTAGGTTAAGGAATCATGATTGGATGTGATAACAGTTTTTCAGATTTTCAGTTCTTATAAAAGAAGTAAAATAAATGAGATTCATGCTTTACAGAGACCCTCCTGGGAACAGTAGAGAGGATATACTGGAGGAATTTGGAGGTAGGTTTTTGCAGTAACACTGAAGGCAGGTGGATCATTTTATTTCAAAGAAAGCATTAGAGTATTTTTTTTAAGTTGCAGTGGGAGAGACATGATATGTGCAGAAAAAAGCTAATATAATAAAAAAAGAGTATACTGAACAGTTAGAGAGGTGACACAAATTCTAGCCATTAAAGAATTCCTTATTAGGCTCAGTCTTGCTTTCTTACATTTTTTTCTCTCTCCTGCAAATTTAAGACTAGCAAAGGGTTAAACTTCCCCAGGCCGAATAACCTTGTCAGCAAGTGGATAACGCCTGTAAGTTTGCAGGATTTAGATGCAGCAGATAGATATAAAAGCACAGTGTGCTTTGTGCGTCCTGTCTTTATTGAGTGTGCAGACCCACAATAGCAATAGATGGAGCATGACTAGTCTTGCTTCAAAGTCAGCTGCCCGATTTAGCTGAGGCAGCACAGGCTGCAGAGACAGCCAGACTGGAGGATACGGTCTAGCTGCTCACTTACACTATGGGTAAATAAGTTAATTTCTCTCATGGATTCAATCTCATCTGTTAGTGCCTCACTCATGAAATCTATATACTAGTGGAAACAGATGAGACATTAATAAATGTATTCCAAAGATGATATGTGTAGTAAAGTACACGGCAGCACAAAGGAAATAGAGAATATGTGAGAACTGTTTTTTTATAAAAGGCGATCAATGAAGGTGTCCATGATCAGGTCCAAATTGAGAATACACTTGCAGCAAGTGAGAAACTTTTACAGATATTTGGGGAAAAGAGAATTCCAGGTGTAGAAAAGAACAAATGCAAAGGCCCTGATGCAGAAGTAAGCTAGGCTTGGAGCAGGAACACCAACGAAGTGTGGGTGGAGTAGAAAAGTGGTGGCAATGAGAGCAAGGAGGTGGTGCAGGTTAGACCACAGCGGAATCTCAGGCAGCGTGAAGACTCACCCAGGAAGCACAGGGAGGCATCTAGGCTGGTATTTCCTCTGTGATCTGAGAGATGGGATGCTGTCTCGAGTACTATCTGACTTGCTGA
This sequence comes from Lyroderma lyra, assembly GCA_004026885.1. NCBI lineage: Eukaryota > Metazoa > Chordata > Mammalia > Chiroptera > Megadermatidae > Lyroderma > Lyroderma lyra. Next base: position 56,085 of record PVJL010004886.1, read on the forward strand.
AGGGTCATGAGGTCTGCAGTGCTGAGTACAGATTGCAGGGGTTGTTGTTGGGAAGAGAGATCATTCCAGGGGTGAGGAGATTCTGCAATGGGGCCAGCAGAGCAGTGAAGAAGGCCTACACTAGACTAGGAGAATGAGGTACTGCGGAGTGGTTATATTCTGAATATATTTAGAAGGTGGGACTAACAGATTTGCTGATGGATGGACAAGGTGTGATCTTTGGCTCAAGAAATTTTAAGCCAAAGTCTTGTAAGAATAAAGCAAAGTAAATAAATGCCTAGAATTCGATAGTAGCTCAGAACCACCAGTTCTACCTGTCTTTTTGGCTCATTAGCCTCTGCAGTTCCAGGCTGCTCCAGCTTCTCAGCAGAGGCAGGACATAGTCCAGAGTGGCACAGGGTGGGGGAAACAAAAGAATAGTATGAAATGCTGCATCAATCAGATCTAAGTTTAGGTTTTTCACCAGAGGTTCTCTCCTTATCAGTTAGATGCTCAAATCATAAATTAAATGGGGCAGGAAGAATAAAATAATAGGAAAAATAAAGTGCTATAGGGTACTTTTTCAGCTATTATCTATCGCCTCCTGTGTCCTTGATTATTTTCTGGGTGAACAAAAATAAAAAGGTTAAGTACCACTTTTTTTTCTATCTATTACATAGGGTAGGCAGAGACAGGAACTGCTTGAGACAGGACTGTATTTTTTCTCTGAATAACACTGATGAAATTCATGGCACACTGAAGCACACTGAAGCACAGCCAAGCAACATAAACAAATAAACAAGCAGTGTTTCTCAAGGCTCAAAGCTTTACTCCAAGTAGCTTTAATGAAGCTTTGAAAAGCAACAATTGACAGTGACAGAGGACTTCAATCCAAAAGGAAGCAATGAAAAAAAGAAATTCATTGAACATTATAATTACTGAAAAATGGATGGTTAAATGTACTTAGCAGAATGGCTAGAATGTGAAGAGAAACTCACTTCTTTGGGTTCAAACCTGTTGCTGAAATTTAGTTTGCAGTGATTAAATCATAAGGCCTCTCTTTTCCAAGTGATGTTTTGTGTTAAGCCAATTGTTAGGGATGCAGCCTTGGTTTTTCTTAGCATCTGCTTTCCCAGCTATATCTCCATGGAAAACATTGAACCTGACCCTTTCCTAGGATACGGCATCTCAAAGGCCCTTAGGTTTTACATTTTAAAGGGAAACTAACATTTACGTGGTCTCCATCTCCTTTTAGGTCCTTGGCACTCAGTTTAATTCTCACACTACTGCTCTAAGTTTACTATCGTTATTTCCAATTTTCTGAGGTGGTACTTGAGACTAAGAGACACCAGCTGTCATGCCACAAGCCTCATAGCTGTTACATCTTGAAGCTGGGGTCTGACTGAGCTCTCCTCTTGGCCCTCAGGTGTCCTTCCCAGTGCATTCTCTATTACTCACTAATATTTACACTCTCTGGGCCCCTGAATGATTTCATCATTACTCCTAAACCATTCATTTCATGGTTTCCTAATAGTCTATCAAGAACAACTTTAAGTACATAGAAAATTTTATCAACTTTAGAGAATGTTGCGTTACACTCAGCATGGCTTTCTCCCACCAATTATAGTCATGTCTTCAGAGTTTGCAGCATGTGACAAGGCTATAGCAAGACATAAACTTGGGTCAGACCTAACTTCACCAAACCACTGCTGTCCAATGGGCTGAGTGTGTGTGTGTGTGTGTGTGTGTGTGTGTGTGTGTGAGTGAGCTCAGCAGATCATTGCTCACCATTGGATACCTGACTTTTTCGTCCTAACCATAATATATGAGCCCTTCAGTGCTAACGTAATTTAATGAAATGACAGAACTCTACTACTGATAACTGTTTGTTTGTGTTTCTTATCCAAATTAGTCTGTTAGTAGCTCAAAAAGATGACTATTATAATTAATTAGTTAAGCAAACAGCAACAGAGTGCTTATTATACAGAAGGCATTATGCTACATGCTATCTTTGAGACAAGGCTCTCGTAACACAATAGGATTACATGTTGTTGAGAAGTAAGCCATGATGAAGAGGCTACACAAACAAGACGGCAGTTGTCACTGATACTATTACTGAGTCCTCCCCTTTTCTGGTGGAGACTCACTATTTTTTTGTGTTAACAAGTGTGAGAAGTGAAAAAGATGAACAAAGGCATAGCATAATAAAAATGCCATTTGGATTGCTTTGAAAATGTAGTCTGAAATATAAACATGAATTATGTCTATTCCATAGCAAAAGAGTTGAGAGTTTAGGTAATTCTTGAAATATTTTATCTTACTATTTTAAAGCTCTGCATGCTTTTAAATGTGTATGTATTTGAGGTAATGCATTACAAATATTCACTAAATGACTGATTTTTAAATTTTCCATGTGATGCTTTGTGTTGAAGGGACATTGCCTTCCCAAATAGATAAGAGAGACTCACACATCTACCCATCCTCTGAACTTAGATTTTACCATATTTTACTAGTGTCCCAATCTGGGATAGATACAAGGTCCTTGGGGAGAAAGGAGAAAGGTGATGAATCCACAAAGCTAAGATTTCTTATATGATATGCATGTATCATTTATAAATGCTGTTGACTTGAAGACAAATACTTCAGAAATAGATCCTAAATCATGACTCTTTTAGGTAAAGTTCATGAATGCTAACATTTTTTTTACAGATAATTGTAATTCAAGATTGGGGCAAAAGGATGTTATCAATTTATGCTATGTACTACTTGGCATTATACATGCACTGCTTTCCGTTCTTGAGTGTATTTTACATTTGTCCCACCAACCTATGCATATAGTTATTCTTTCTATTTCAAAATACAGTTTTACTGACAGTGACTTGTATTTTCCAACCTCAATGATCAGTGGCTTTCTCTGACAGTGTCTCTATGCTTTTTTGTTTTGCTGTATTAAAAAACCTATTTACTGTGTGCAAAAAAGTTTCAAATTCAAAGGTAAAAAATATTGTCATTTACTTTATCTCCATTTATATACTCCTTTCATGAATATATGAGTTTGTCTCATGTGTGCTACAATCTCCTGACTATATCTTTATACTGTTAAGTATTTGAATATTGACTTCTTTTCCTCAGTACTATTCATAACATCTCCCAAACTATGGCCAACTTAGAGTTTAATTAACCTAGTGTTGATGTATTTCCCCCTACATTATTAACCAGGATGTAGAAATTGTGTTATTGAAGTAAACTATTATTATACTCCTTAACCTGCTTTAGGATTTCTAGAGATTAAAAATATTCAATCCATACTGAGGTAAGTTGCTTAATTTGTATCAATTTTGAATAAAAGGAACACACACACATATGCACACATACATGTATGCATGCACACACACACACACAAACACACATCTCTAATATAGCACCAAAGACCAAATTTTATTGATTCAGTATATAGGATGTGCTTTCATATTATTTGACCTAAACAAATTTCTGCCTATTCTATTTACTTCTAATTTTTGTGTACCCTGTCAAGGTTTCTTAAAGACAGAGACAGATATTACTATAGAAGGTTAAGTCAATAAAAATATAAAATAGTAGTTGGAGACTCAGAGCTCTAGAGTTAGGCTACCTGGGTTCCAAACCTGGTTTGCGTACTTCCTGGGTATGTGACTTTGGGTAAGTTTCTTACTATTTCTGTTATAGACTGTTCACCATGTCCCAAAGACACTGGCCTTTTAAGTTTTCAAATTGCCAAATGTCTTCCAACATGTTGTAACTTTAAAACATGCTGTCATGCTTTCTGACACTCCTATTATGAAGAATTGGGGTCCATGTCTCCCCTGTTTGAGTCTGGGTGGGTTTATGACTGCTCTGACAACAGAGTAGATCAGATAATGACACATGATGTATTAGTTTGCTAGGGCTGCTGTATTAAATACCACAGCCTGGGTGGCTTAATCAACAGAAATTTACTTTCTCACAGTTCTGGAGCCTGGAAGTCTGAGATCAAGGTACCGATAGGGTTGGTTTCTTTTGCGGCCTCACTCTTTGGCTTGTAGACAGTCAGTCGCCTTCTCACTATGTCCTCACATGGTCATTCCTTGGTCTGTGTTATCTTTGTCCTAATTTCTTCTTATAAGGACACCAATTATATTGGAAGGGCCCACCCATATGATCTAATTTTACCTTAATTACCTCTTTAAAAACCTTGTCTCCAAAGACAGTCACATTCTTTGGTATTGGAGGATAGGACTTCAACATATGAATTTTGGGGGATGGACATAATTCAGTCCACAATACTTTGGATGCCAGGTTATAAAAGTCTGAGCATCATCTGTGTTTCACTCCTGAGGCCTGAGCCACTGTGTAAGATATATGACTGCCCTTTATACCGAGCTATGAAGAGGCCCGTCAGCCATGTGTAGAAGCTCAGGTTCATGGACCCAGGTGAGCCTAGGCTTTGAGTCATGCTAGCACAGTAAATATACATGGGAATGAAGTCCTAATAACTCCATCCAAGTTACCCATGTATTTGAATCTTCCCAGATGATGCCCCCTACTTCATGAAGCAGAGACAAGACATTCCAGCTACAACCAATTCAAATCCTGACTCTCAGGACCCATGAGCACAATAAATTGGTTGTTTTATGCCACTACATTTGGGATGCTTTGTTATGTAGCAGTAGATAACTGTAACAGCATCTTGGGGTTCTTCACATATGCTCTTCTCTCTCCTTGAATGCTCTTCACTTGGCTCTTTATCATTATCTGTTGAGTCTCACCTTAACCATCACCTTCTTAGAGAGGTCTCCTCTGACTACCAATGTAAAGTGTCCCTTTTATTTGCCTGAGAGTTCCCTATTCTCTTTCAGAGCTTCTAATAACAATTAACAGTAGTTAATTATTGTTTTTTATTATTCAGATTCAGCCTCCTCCATGATACTAACTTGATTTTAAGAACAGGAATCAGTTTTCATTTGCTCACCCTGCATAGGATATGTTCTATGTTTTCATAATAGGAGGCTCTGGCATATTTGTGAAATGAATAAATGACTACAGGATCAATATTGTTTGGTTCTTGTGTGGGAAAAAAAGCATCATTGAACATAAACTCATCGGATTTAGGAAGAGGCTTGGCTAAATTTAAGCGGTACACTTTCATTGAGTACTTGCTCTTGCTAGCTCTAATCTAGGAGCTGATGATGCAATGATGACCAAGGAACCCCACATTTAAATAAATCCTGTAGAGGAGAGCACTCTGGCAACTCACAAATGGTCTGTTTGCTGTCATAGTCTCCTCAGGGCTCTGGCAACTTGAGGTAAGAGTCAAAGTGATCAAACTACTGGGCTCAAAATGCTCATCACTGTCTGAACTTGGTTGGTGAGGTTGTTTCTAAGTTCTCCCATAAATACCAGGCTGAGCCTTTAGAAGTCTATGGACACTAAAGATTAAAGATTTAAGAACACTTATAGAAAGATCTGTTAGAAACCCAAGAGGTCAATCTGTGGAAAGGACTGGAGGCTTAGGGCCCAAGGATAGGACTGGAGACTCAGGTCCCAAGGTTTGCATTCTGGCTGATGAGGAGGCAGGGACATGAAACCATTACAAGGAGGAGGTACCAACATGGCCTTGACAAGTCCAGCTTTTTAATCCCTAATCCACTTCTTTTTGAAATAGTGCCTCTTTTTTTTAGCTCCCAAATTTTACAGTTATTTCTACTTATTTCCCTCATTTCTCATGAGTTACACATTGCTTCAACCTAAGATGTGCATGCGTGCATCTTAGCCAATATCTGAAATTGATGCCTGTGTAGGCTGCTACAAGTGGGCAGGTGTGTATGCATTGTACATGGAGTAAGAGAAAACAGAAATAAGAAAAATGTGACTTATGTGGCAAAGTAGGTAAAGGAATGGCTGATTCCTCTCACATATCTTGGTTTAAGTCCAGAGTATGTCAACTTGGAAATAAAAAACAATGGACTACATTGCTTTCCAAGTTTGCTTATCTCATACACGCTTTGTTAGAAGGATGGCTCTGTGATTAAGGATAGAACCATCTTGGGTAATCAAAAACATTTTTAGAACTAATTATGTAGGAAAATTTGGCCAATGGAAAATCGTAGAGAAGAGAAGAGAGTTGGGAAGAGCCTCTGGTGACCTGTCCTATATACAGCAACTGGACCTGCATGGTTAGGTAAGGAGAGACAGCAGAAACATTGACTGTGCCAAACCATGAAGGTGGAGACTTTTCAGGAGGTCTTCTGTAAAATTCTGTCCATGTCTGACTCGAGGCTGAGGACTTCTTTTCAGTTGAGGAGAGATACTCAGGTTTTCTCAGGTATATTGGCTCAGACTTCTAATTCTTGTGCCTCAAAGCTTCACACTGTGTGGGCCCTGCCCTTTTCCTGCCTTGTCATTTGGCTTTGACCACTCTTTCTGAGCCTAGGATCTTTAAATGTTCCTTATGCTGGCACTCTGATACTTTCTCATGGTCTTGACCTTTATCTGAAGTCCTAATAACTACTTTGCAATTCTGAGTAGTATGGTTCTCCCGGCTTCCAGTGCTTATTCTTTTCATTCCAGTTTGATAGGTTCACTCACTATTATTGATTATATGTACCTTGGCACATTTGACTCAAAGCTATAGCCTCCAGGTCAAATAGAAAAATTCTGAGGCAAATCACAAATATTTGATATCGTTCACAGTAAACTTCCAAGTAATTGACTGCATTTCTTTCTTTTTATGAGGCTTCTGTGACTGCTTGCTTTTAAATAATCTCTTGCCCTATTTGTTATGCACAAATCCTTCAAATACTTTATATAGTTTTTATTTGTTTTGTTTTGAGAAGTTGAGAAAAGTGAGTTTATTGAAGTAACCTGTGTTATATGCCCTAATAATTCTTTCTCAATCCCTGTCTGCATGGCCTATAATAAAATGATTTAAATGATAAATTCCCTTAAAGATGATTTTTCTATTGACTGAAAAATTTTTATGAGATTCTTTAGTATGAATGGTCCATTGATAAGTATATTTAAAGAACTCAAGATAAACAGAAGGCCATTTTGTTAACAGGGTAACTTAGAAAGAAAGAATGGAAAGTTATAGAGATTTAGAAACAACATGTGACTTTAATGGATATTATTTTTTTTTATGTTTCAATTATAGTTGACATACAGTATTATGTTAGTTTCAGTTGTACAACACAGTGATTAGATATTTATATACTTTACAAAATTGATCACTCCAATAAATCTAGTACACATCTGGCTCCACACATAGTCACATTATTTAGAATAGCTAAGAACCTCTGACTTTTACTAGGGGTTGAATGAGTATTTAGATATTTTATTGCTGTATAAATTGAGAGGGAAACCACTTAGCAAATTTTCAGGTGACTCAAAACTGGGAGACACTGTTAACATGTCAGGTTACAGAACCAAGAATCAAAAAGATCTTAAAAGGCAATAAATAAATAAATAAAGAGTTGAAATGAACAGAGAGAAATGTAAAGTCTTGCACTTAAATTCGAAAAAAAATTCCGTGGAAACTCTCATGTCACATAAAAACTATCTGTATGTCTAATTGTCCTCTAGCTCCAAACAATGAAGTCATACAAACAATGAAGTATGACATCTAAGAAAGCACTCACAGATTCTGGCTGCATTGTAAGAGCAGATCATACAGGGTCATCACAGGAGGTTACTGTACCCATGCAGCTCAGACCACAGCTTGACATTCATACTTGGTTTTAAAAAGGTCATTGTGTAGTGAATTGTTTCCAGAAGGTAGCTACCAGGATCTAATCGTGTCCTGAACATAAAGTCAGGAGTGGTGGAAGGACTTGAAGTTATATATTAAGAAAAACAAAGATTTTGGGGAACATAGGAATGCTGTTTGTAAATATTAGAAGAAATGTCAAGTAAAAGAAGAATCAAACATTTTGGGTAGTTGTAAAGGGTAGGTCTAGAATTCGTAGAAGTTATTAAGAGGTGTGATTCAAATTGGGGATATTCAATTCAATAAAAGCTTAATTACCTATCATGTTCTGAGCATCGGTAATACCAAGATAAATGGGGCTCAGTCTTTATGCCTAAGATTATATTAAAAAGGAAGTAAAAGTTCTGAGCACCTAATTTCAATGTGTGAGAAGTTGTTTTACCCTCATCAACAAGCAATGCTCTGACACCAGCTGGGTGTCCTATAGTTTAACTTAATTCTGACACTATCTACTCAGATATATGAGGGCTGTCCAGAAAGTATCCAGCAAGGTAATATAAAAGATTTTTTTCTGGACAGCCCTTGTATACCACATAGGTTGAGGGGTTAGTCCTAAAAGACTGCCCTCATAAGTTCAGGTTGTCTCCTGTGCTTTTGATTTAGTGAAATTTCACCAAGTGAGAAGGTCAAGAAAAAAATCTTGGGGAACTCAGTAGTATGAGGTCAGGCAATAAAGGGTATTGTGTCATGTAATATGCTGTATTTAAACATAGATATGGTGCTATCTGGAAATTTCATGATAATGAATGTCTGTACTTGGAGATGTTGGTTTTATAAATATGAAAAGGGCTGAAGGTGGAGATTGATTTTTATAGGAAGTTTTAGATACTATTATGGATCTAAGGATCCTTTTATAGTGTCCTCATTTCTCAGTTTCCCATGTCTCCAATCCCCACATTTTGGTACACAAGGACTGACAATTAAGTTCATGAACTTGATGCCATGCACTTACGTTGGCAGCACTGTACAAAAAACTTAGTAAAGTTTCATAATCTAGGTATATCTGTGTCTCACAGCTGTGTTTGTGTCAACAATTGGTGGTGTCTTGCTGAGTGCAGTTCATTATTGTTGTGTGTATTTGTGTGTAGTCATGCAAATGTTGGAGCTTGAAATAGAGAAATGAACAAATACTAAATTTCTTGTTAAACTTGGCAAGAGTGGAAGTGAAATCAGGAATATGTTAGTCCAAGTTTATGGGGATAATGCCATGAAGAAAATGGCAGTGTACAAATGGATTAAACGTTATTCTGAGGGGAGAGAAAGCCTTGCTGATGAAGAGAGGTCAGGGTGGCCAGTAATATGCAGAATTAAAAAAAAATTGCAAAAACTCATCAAATTGTGTGTCAAAATCATCAGCTGACTATGAGAAGCATAGCAGACCAAGTAAACATCGATAGAGAAACAGAAAAATCTCAACTGAAAATCTTGGCGTGAGAAAGCTGTGTGCAAAAACGGTCTCGAAGGAGCTCACTGATGAACAAAAGAGAAGTTGAGTCACAGTTTGTCATGGTCTTTTGGAGAGGCAAGATGATGTTCTGGGCCGTGTTATCACTGGTGATGAAATATGGGTGTACCAATACGACCCTGAAACAAAGGGTCAAAGTGCACAATGAAAGTTAGACAATTCTCCCCAACCAGACAAGTTTTGTCAGTCCAAATCAAGAGTCAAAAGGATGTTGCTAACCTTTTTCGGTATCAGTGGGATTGGTCATTATGAATTTGTACACACTGGACAGTCAACTAAGTTTACTATTTGGAAGTGCTGAAAAGGCTGTGAGAAAATGTTAGATGAAAATGACCTGAACTTTTTGCCAGTAACTCGTGGCTCTTGCATCACAACGCACCAGCTCACAGGGCACTGCCTGTGAGGGAGTTTTTAGCCAGCACAGATAACTGTGCCGGAATACCTTCCCTACTCACCAGATCTGGCCCCCCCCAATGACCTTTTTCTTTACTTTCAGGTAAAGAAAATATTAGAAGAAAGACATTTGGATGACATTCAGGACATAAAGGGTCATTAGACATTAGCTTTGAAGAGTGGAGTAGGCACTGACATTGGTGCATAGCTTCCCAAGGAAAGTACTTTGAAGGTGACAGTAGTGATATTCAGCAATGAGGTATGGAACACTTTTTCTAGCATGAGTTTGTGAACTTAATTGTCAGACCTCATATATTTCAGTATCAATCTGTCTCTGGAATGTCTCAGCCTCTCTGAGATATTTTCTGTCAAGTCAAGAGCAGTGTGTTTGGATTAGAAGTGGTTGCTTCCTCCAGCCCTTGAAATTTCTGGTATCCTGATCAGTATCTGTAAAATATTTACATGATTTCAGGCAAATAATAAGTAGAGCATTTCTTTGAATCATTATGTAGTATGCCATCTTGTGAAAAACATTGCCGGACTAATTTGTGATTAGTAACACAAAAATCAACACAAAGGAGTTCTATGTTGTTAAACAGAATAGCTTCATTCTTATATGCGGACATAGTCAGTATAGTGGAAAGAAAGGAAGAGTTTGGATTAGGTTTTGGGTTTCAAGTCTGACTTTATTACTTTCTAAAATTTATTTTTTCTTTATCTGTAAAATGGGAATGTTATGTAACTAATTAGGCTGTTCTTGTAACAAAATAAAATGATGAAAAAGAAAAACACTTGGGTTAATGTATTATACTTAGTGGACTCACTTCCAAATGGTAATTACTGTTTCTAATTTTATTTTGGAAAACAGTTTTCATCTCCCCTCAACGTGTACAATAATCTTTATCTAGCCTTTAGAGATATACTTATTACTTGGGTCCACAAAGATAAAAGACTAAGGAAAAAAAAAACTAGTGGGATTATTCAAAGGATTGTCATGACACTGATAAATGGATCTTTTGTCCAATATAGATTTCCTCGATCACTTTAGTGTTCATTATAAAAGCACCACTCTTCTAGTCTCCCTTTTACAATTTTGTTCCTACAACAAAGAAAATCAAAGCACCCAAGTTCAATGCAATGCAGTACAATTGATCTAACTGCACTGAAACAAAGAGTCAGAATGGGGAGATTGTCTGAATTTGTTCTTGCTCTGCTGGTTAGCACTGCTTGCGGGAAAAACGCTATTGCTCATGTCACATGTGCCACAGCATCAAAGGAGGCAGAACTTGGTGAATTGGGAATTTTGTCTCTCATCAGTTTCTCTGGGGATAGACAGACCTGTAATACCATCCTTAGAGACCTTGTCTGCTTTCAACTCATAGACTCACTAGACAGTACAGTAGAAGTCAGTAAGCCCTGAAAGACATCTTGGCACTAATAATGAATGAACTCCTGGGAAATAGGGTCTTTTTTTTTTAAAAAGAAGAAACTTCTTAATACAATAGTTTAAGTCCATATTGGATGCAGAATGGTGAATAAAATTGCAATTATTGTTTCCATGGGCATATTTTATTGCCTGAGGGGAAGAAACTTAGAGTACTGTATTGATGATAAAAATAAATAGCAACAATAGCCTTAACCACCACCACCACCATAATAATAATAATAATAATAATTACAATTTCATTCATGCAACAAATAATCAATGAATTCCATCTTAGATTCCAGATTAGACTGCTGTACTAGAAGGCACTATGGAGAGGAGGGCCATAGCCCCTGTGTAAAGACACCCACAATATCTGACAAAATTTTACACACACACACACACACACACACACACACTCACACTCAGACACGGGAGATATAACTACTGGCTGCAGTGACCAGAAAAGGCTTCATGTGGGAAACAGCAATGAAATGTGACGAGGACCAATTTTGGAAATAGAATATGGGGTGTGCTCAAGTATGAAGAGCACAAAGAAGGAAAGGAATAGTGAGGGAGGACATGGCAAGAAGTCCCAAGTGCCTGCCACATGGGGTACGCACAGTAGGGTCATGCCAGTCAAAGCCAGGGGGAGGTGGTGGGAGCAGCTCACAGAGGGACTTGGATGCAAGATGGAGGAACTGCGATGTTTCCGCTGCAGTTTAGTTGCTGAAAAACCATCTGCTTTCAAGTAGGAAAATGACATGCGACCAAAGGTGCAGTACAAGATTAACCTAGCATGGTGAAGCTGCCTCAGGCCCTTTTTTTGGAATGAGGTAACATCTATATGTACGTATAAAATAACATAACAAAATATATATTATACTGGCACTGTACAGAATGGATTAGAATAAGAAAATAAAAGAAGCAGGGAGAACAGACAGGAAGCAGATGGGAAGATGCAGTTCTTGACCCTAGAATTATTTGGATATACAGACTTAGAGATTTTTGTAATAGCTGTGGTAATTTTGCCCTAATCCATCTATTCTCTGTTCACTAGAATCCTCTTGTGTGAAATGACATAATTCTGCACTGGTCTTCTATGTCCACAGAAAAGAATTGTGCACACTGGTCCCCACAGCACAAATGACCTGACCAGCTGAAAATTATGACTGTGACAGGCGTGGACACGGCTGAGACAAGTGAGTAGATTTCAGTGACTGGGTCCTAGTGAGGAAGAGAGGGTCCCAGAACTACAGAAGTCTTTAACAAAGTCTGTCTTTAAAAAAAAAAAAAAAATGAAGAGCATGAGATAAAAACTATGATTTTTCAAGTTTCTGGCTGAAGGTGTTCTGTTTTTTGTTTCCTTTCTTAATCAATATGCTATACAAGTGTCCAATTGTTCTTGAACTTTGCTTGTCCACCTTTTCAGAAGATTGTATCCAAGTGTGATGAGGGGTTCTCGTTATCCTGAAATGAATCAGCTAATTAAATAATTTTATCTTGGGTATACTGCATAGTCCAATTAAGTTCTGAAACCAGTCTCATCAGAATAAATCAACCACATTGTTACATAATTCCTTTTAATAAACCGAGTTATAATTATATGAAGGCAATTCTGGGGATACCATATGCTACAAAGCAGGGAACCTAATTTATTTCCTTGATTTGGAGAGACAAACTCACTCATGTATCATGACATTTATCATCCAAATTTTAATTCTTATTACATTATAAACTTGAAAGTCTCTTGCTTGCTTTATAGGTCACAGTAAGAATTAGTTCACAATCGGGCTTGAGGGGGAAGAGGAGGTTATGTAATAGATCTAAAATGACATGCATGAAGCCATGCTGCAAATTCTGCTACAGCGATGTTGGGCACAGGCACTCATTCCTACGATTCTTTTGAACAGCCAGGATAAGTAGAGATGTGAGTGGGTGGGAAAAACACACCTTGAAATAGATTCTTAAAGAGGAGAGCCATGTGGCGACTATCCCCTTACTGGCCACCTCCCCCTTCACATTTTCCCGTCAAGTGATATGCACTATATCAACTCCTGGCTAAAATGACTTATTTCCAAACATAACATAACAGAAATCGCCCTAACAGATCTGAGAAAGGGAATGAAAACACCTTTGTTTGACAATGTGGCCAATTCTTCATGAATGCAGCTTTGGATGGAGCGCGTGAATCTGTCGGGGGAGTCTGTCCTCAGAAGCATGATGTTCAGAAGCAGTTACTATCTCGGGCCAAGGTAGTGCTGGCAGAGCTGTGGACATCCCTGGCCCAAGAGATGGGTGGTCGGCGCAGCCTCATACGTACACTTACTCGTTCAACCACTCAGTGCTGGGGAGTTCAGAAATGGTAAAGAAACGTTAGGGCAGAGTCCTGATAGCTACCTTTGCTTAATTTCTCTTTGAAGAGATTTTTGAGAATACTAGAAAAAGAAGAAATTATCCCCCCTTTCTTTTTCATATTTCTCACTAATGAAGTCCTGAAATTGTATGATCCAAATTGCAGTCATTTCTGGAAGAGATAAATAATCTGATTTCTCAGTTGGGAATACCTCTTGTCATTTACCTAATTTCTCTAGCTGCAGAAGTAGTGTCACTCATAAGTTACTTGGAACCCTAAAATGAAATAACCTGGACACAAATGTCCTAATTTAACTAGAAAAACAATCTAGATGTTAAAGCAACAAAGGTAGCAAAAAATGACTTGATAGCAAGGTATTTAGAGTATTATGTACTTTGTGTTGGAATTACATTTAATCCTATTCTGGATTGACGATAGAAATGCCTTGGTATCGTCTACATTTACTTCTAGTTCCTTTCTGCCCTTACATAATTAACTAGATGCAGGAGAGAAGTAGAGGACCCCAAAGCAGAGAAAGCCCTGTATGGCACTCGATGTGGGCACGAATGGGAAGAATGTTACCATGGCAAAGTGTCCTGTTGCTAAATCACGGTTACACCTTCCACAGGATCCCGCATGTTGCTCTCTATTTAGTGGGCTTGCCAAGTCAATCCCATGCCGTCATCTGCCCATAATTCTAGCCAACTGTCGGCCTTCTAAATGAAAGAGATCAACACAAAATTTGGCTTGGATTGAACCAGTTCATTACCAAGGTATTAATCCCACGAATAATGAGTCTTGGGCTCAGAATTCAGATTTTTAAAAATTTATCAGTAACCTCAGATGTGAGATGCTACAGTGTTAACAGCTGACTCTTATCTTCAGGCATGTCGCTATGATGAGGGCTGGAGCCCTAGAGGAAGTGGGGATTTTTTTCTGGAACCTATGTAACTTAAACTACTGAGGATCCCTGGGATGAAGTGAGGGCCTTTAATTATAATATTACATACTGAAAAAAACACTGGTTGCTTTGGATAATTTAGAAATGAATTTGAGACTTATGGGGAAGTATCAGCATGTATTTTTTACAGGAATTTTCTCACTAATATTTCTGCTGAATATTCATTTTATAAAACTCTGGTATAATTATAGAGTCACAGGAGAGTAAAGCTTTCTTCCTGAGGTTCCCAGACACACCATGAGAATCCCATGATGTATAAATGTGACAGGAGTGGGGATAAGACACCAGGAGGACACACAGAGAACAAAGCAAATCTCCCACTCGGCTGAAACTGTATCCACTCCTAGCAAGCAGGCACCAGCCCTTGCTGTTTGGCCCAGAGCAAATCAACTTTATTTGATGAACCCAAACAAAAAGAAATAGTGATCTAATTTAGGTCCAGACTCAAGTTTTAAAATGTCAACAGTGTTTCCGAAACTCAGGTTCCAAACGTATCTATGAGGCCTAGAGACTGTTCTTGAGCAGAATAGATTACATCACAATAGAGGTATGGAAGTGGTAAAAAATAACAAATATTGCTTGGTCTCAACTATGGTGAACACAAACAGCAACAATATTTTTATCATGCATTTTCACTTCTAAATCCATATATACTGGTATAATTTAGTGAGGTCATTTCTTATTTGCAAGACTGTTACCTTTGATAAATATTGTTCACTCACATTTCAAAAAACTGACCTAAAGAAAGCATTCATGCATGTACTTCAATAGATTTATGACAGTGTTCAAAGTGGTTCTTTTGATTGCTTTTAGCAACGGCAGTTAGTTTGCCTTGATTAAATAAGGTTTCCCAAAGCAAGGAAAAATGAATTTACATATACTACGAGGTATCTCTTTGAAGTCACAGTCATCTGGGTAGAATCTGCTTCTAGTACAAAAATACTGAAACTAATGTCCATCAACTGGTGACTGGATAAAAAATAATATGGTGAATTCATATAATGAAGTATTATTTAGTCATAAAAAGTGACAAAGTACTATTGTCTTTTACAACATGGGTAAAACTTGGAAACATATGCCAAATGAAAGAAACCTGTCATAAATGACGCATATGAGTATTACATGATTCCATGTGTATGAATAGTCCAGAACAGGCAACTCTATATGAGAAGTAAATTAGGGCTGTCTATGGATAGAAGGGAGGGAGGTGATAGAGTGTGACTATTAATGAGAATGACATTTCCTTTGGGATGATGAAATATTCCAAAATTATATAGTAGTGATGGTTGTATAAGTCTGTGAATATACTAAAACCCACTGAGTTGTACACTCTGAAAGGGTGAACTTTATAGTCTGTGAATGATATCTCTATGAAAATGCTATTAAAAATAGCTAAAGCTATCTTGCTACTTTAGTTTTTTACCATGTCTTCCACTCTCTTTATGAACATTATTAGTAGAGGAGTGACTTGGCCATAATAAAAGTATACGTTTTGAGTAGGTAAAACGTTATGGATTTGTTGTGATTATTAGAATGTAGTTCTTTGTTTTGTTTTGTTTTTTAAAGAATTTGCTCTCCCTAAATAAAATACACACATATTTATTCCTTTAGTACTGAAAAATAACCTGTGAATTGATGATTGGCTTAATAATGGATCACTTTGCTGTCAAAACAAAGTGAAAAATAAAAGAACAAAACAAAACAAAACAGTTTTCTCAAAGAGAAGGATAGAGGGAGCATAGTAATTTACTGTCACCTTTGGTACTGGTCCTACTATTTCACATTAATCTTTAGAGGCTTGTATAAATTGGCTGTTGTAACAGTGTCCAAAACCACCTTTTGGACTAACCTTTTCTGTAATTAGTTCAATGTTTTAGCATTAATTGGGTGTCTATTTTATCCTCCCTACAGTTACTGATGCTCTCAATTGGCTATTCCTTGCTGTCATCTTTAGTTCTCCCTCCTTCAAAAATGTCCGGACCTCTTCCTCTTCTTGAACCTCCCTTGTTTTGCAGACCAGCTCGAACGTGCTTCCCAGTCTCTCTCTTGGGCTCAACTCTGATCCTTAAGGTCTGGCTTCACCATTGCGTAAGGAGAAGAGCTCTTCCTGGCTCCAGCCTCACCATGTGAGGACCTACGAGGCAAGGACCTATGAGGCAGGCTCACTTCTTCCCTGGTTGGATGGAGGATCTCTGAGGGCAGACTGCTGCTTCTAGAGGGTTCTTCCCATTTCCATGCCCATATGCTGTGGATAATTAAGGGGTCATGTGTTTCTGGAGAGTCCAGGATTCTCAGCCATGCAGCATTTAGGATGCAAGTATAGAAATGCGTGCCCAGCTGTCACCTTTCCATTTGTGGTTGGCAAAGCTTTGGAAATGGTCGCAGGTGCTCCAGAAATGATAATGTGGTCCTGATTCCCACCCACACCTCTGCTCTTGCTGCTCCAAAGACTAATACAGAATCCTCTCAGACTGCCCTGATCATTGTTTTGATTGCAACCGTAGCTGGGCTTTCTAGGCACCTGGTTTGCAGGGAAAATGGAATGAAAATGACTCTTGTCTCATGCTAGAAAAGAGAAGTAGAGTGAAGAGTCATTCCCTAAAACAAGGCCAATAGGTGATAGGGTTTGGATTGAATACTAACAAATTGCTTTCTAAATTGTTGTACCAATGTACACTCTCACTAGTAGTGCATATGGTGTCGACTTACCTAAATTCTTCCAACACTAAGATGAATATAATAGAATAATTTTCCTAGTAATTATTAGTGAAGTTGAGAAGGCTTTCAAATATGCATTGGCCATTGAAGTTTCCACATTTGTATATTGCCTATGTGTATGTAGCTGTTGTCCTTCTTTTTTAAAAAAATGGATTCTTTGTACCTTTTCCTCACAGATTTGAAGTCTTATACAGGGAAGTTAATTATATAATACTTTCTAAAAGCAGAAATAAGTCAGAGACATATCCAAGTGCAACCAGAAAAGAATGGATAAATAAATTGTGATATACTTCTATAGTGGTACATACTATAGCAGTAAAAAGGCAATATATGTTTTGAAATGGAAAAATCTTAGAAATATAATGTTGGGTTAAATAAACAGCTGCAAATAGATGCTTGTTGTATGATATGATTTATGTACATTTTTAAAACAAAGAGAATAGTCCTAAATATTATAAATTTATTTATAGGTACTGAGGTATGTAATATGACAGGCAATGCTACTCTGCAATTTTAGGATAGCTATTACCTCTGGTTGGAGGGGAGGACTGAATTATGGGATAGGGGGAAGGAAAGGGCTTTAATTGTGTCAATGTTTTATTTATTCAATTTACTATACTTCATAATTGCAAAATAATTAAAGGGTCATGACTCAGTGATGGGCTAGTATTAATATTTCACTTACATGGGAGAGTATGGTTGAAGGTCTAGCCCACAAAAGATGGTCAACATCGCCATCCACAGACAGAAATTCTGATAGTTGTGGAGATATGAGGTGAGAAAGATAGCAGCACACAACAGACCTTCCTGCTTCTGTGGTTGTCTCACTGGACTAGATTGATACCTTGGGCCCATTCTACAAAGGCTTAAGGAAATGTTGAATATTGACCATGCAATAGCAGCCATGAAACTTTAGCTCCGTGTCATCATTTACACCTGTACAGGTCAGCACTGCAATGAGACAGCCTGTTGCCCAATGATGCCACTTTCTGGGCTGCTTCCCCATCATCATCCAATCCTTAGATATGAATGACAGTACAAAAAAATGTGCAAAAATTATGGTACTAGCTAGAAATATGTATTGTTGAAATAGATAGAATTGGTCCAGGAATGGAAAATGCCAGCATTTGGGGTACACACACACACACACACACACACACACACACACACCTATACACACATACAATAATACTGTGGAAAATGTATTTATTATGAAAGAAGAAATTCTCATACCTAAATAGTGAAAATTCTACTTACTGCTTACTGGATTTGTTTTTAGAAATTAAAGATGGCATGTAACTACAAACCTAATAAGAATCAATATACAAACTAGAGCACTTGAAGTTAAACTAAGAATGGCAGTTTTTTAAAAAAGAAAATTATTCACTGTGGTCAGCAAGCTTAAGGACTACTCTGTGGTTATATAATTAAATGGGATAAAAGAAGAAACATATTTTTGCACTCTCGCTTCCACTTCTACTTCTCTTACCAAAAGGCTAAAAATTTTAATATTTATTGGATTTGCAATGTATTATTGAACTTAGTTCATCCAGTCCTAAATTTTCAGGTTGGATTAGTAAAGTTATTAATGACAATATCTTATACATTCCTTTTTTTAAATTCATTTTTATTGTTAGACTTATTGGGGTGACATCTGTTAGCAAGGATTACATAGGTTTCAGGCATACAGTTCTACAGTGCATTGTCAACTTGATGCTTATGCATTCCTTTATGTTTACAAAATTACTTTTATATACAGAGCCTGGCAGAAGAAATGCCTTTTTTTATGAGCTGGTGATCTACACCAAATCTTTTATTACAAAATCATAAGCATGTAATTCTGTAACATAACAATATTCTACCTACTTCGAAAAGGGTGTTACTTCTGCCGGACCCTGTCCTTTGCCCTACCTTATCATTGTGTTTTAAATTTTCTAATTTTAGATACGGAATATACAAAATATTCAAAGAATAAACTCTTAAAAAAATTTCACTAAATTTAACACAAGTTCAAGAACTAGAGGTTTCCCTACACCTTATCTTTCATCTGCCTGCCTCTTTATCTCAAGCAGAATTCTTAGTTTAAAAAATAAAACAGCAAAGACATTCAAGGGTTTGAGGATAACTACTTGAACCATAGAGAAAAAAAGTGGTAATTTTACATCACAAATAAGAGTGCAGCTTATGATGTCAGGATAAAATAATAAATTCACTGACATGAAATATTTCTCTTATAAAAACACCACAGTCTAAGTTTTGTTCCTCATAAGGGATGAATTTAAATGAGCAAACATTCCTCTAACTTAATTTAAGAACAGTGCAAGCATTTCCCGGTATCTAAATCAAAGCAATAGCAGGGAGTATGTTGCTTATAAAAAGGATTTATTTTGTTAATTCATTTCAAAAGATGCTCAGAAGTTAGGTTGAGGCCAGGAACCTACGGCATAGGTATCCATCACCAGTGAATCTCAGGGAAGACAGGGGCATAGCAGGCATTTCATGGATTGGGAGGCATGGCAATTTAAACATTTTTTTCCTCTTGATCTTAAACAGAAAACACACAGTGATACACCCGCAGTGATATTCAGGGTGATGTGAGGATCCTACAGGAATAAAATAATAATACAACTTTTTGTTGCATCCAAAATACAGGTGTTCTTATTTTATTCTTTTTCATAGTGAAGACTGAAAAGATGCTTCTTTTTGTTCTCCTTTTTAGTTCACCATTTACTATGTTCAAAAGAAGCACTTCTAGGAGTTCCCTGGTGGTGTAGTGGCTAGGCGTCAGCACACTCAACGCCGCAGCCTGGGTTCGATTCCCAGCCAGGGAACTACTGCCTCGCCCCCAAAAAGGCACTTTGTGAATGTGGGAAGTCATTTTCTGTTCTGCTTTTAGAATCTCTCAAGGAGTAGAATAAACAAAAAACTTGAAGCATATGCAAAACATTTAATTTTAAATGGTAATATATAGTGCAAATATAGCCAGTGACATAAGCAAATGAGGAA
Source organism: Lyroderma lyra (assembly GCA_004026885.1). Classification (NCBI taxonomy): domain Eukaryota; kingdom Metazoa; phylum Chordata; class Mammalia; order Chiroptera; family Megadermatidae; genus Lyroderma; species Lyroderma lyra. The sequence continues at coordinate 76,166 of PVJL010004886.1, forward strand.
TTAAATAATTCATTATTTGGGATATAAAAGAAGCTCATGGTTAAGGAAAAAACCTATCTAGATATCCTAGACAAACATGAATCTAGCTCAGCAAGTAGAGCTATAAAATATGTATCTATCCATTCATTCATTCATTCAGCAAACATTTATTGAGTGCTACTACAAGGCCACAAACTATGTTTAGATAGATATTAGGGACAGAAAGGTGAATAAGACAGTCTTTTCCTATAAAGACCTTACAGGCAAGCAGATGATGACAAGTCTACTGGATAATAATATGACTTCAAAAATTAAATTAAAAGAAAAAGGAGATGTATGCACAGTCCCAGCAGCTTCAGAAAAAATTTTTAAATATAAGTATCGTTGGCCACAGTACAGCAGAAGTGTTGAGGCCCTTGTTGTGAATTATAAATAATAATGGTTTCCACTGCTGTGGACTGTTTTGTGACTTCTCACATGTTGTGGCACCAGGACAAATCTTTCATTGGAAAGACCTGGCAAGTCTGACAAAGTGAGAACATTTTGTGACCAGATAAATGCACCCCTGAGCATGATAAAAATAACTGGAAAGAAAAAAATACTTTTATTTTGTCTAAGAGGATACAGAAGAAAGCCAAGAGTTTGTTGATGGCATTGAATTAGTTAAACAAAGAATTTATTTTATTAAATAGTTTCTAACAAGTGTTTTGTTACTTTAAAAAGTATAAAATAAATGCCTATTGGAGGTAAGTCTTAATTCTTGGAACTGTGGTAAGTTTGAGAATATATTCACCTAGTGAAAGGTGCATGACATAACCTCAGAGTAATAACAAAAACCTTTTTTCTAGGAAACATGCTTCAAAATCTGTGGTCCTACTAAGCAAGCCCCTTGCTTAGTAAATAAGGCAAGACGACCTCCTACTAACCTGTAAACCCTGCCATTGGCTATTTACTGATAGTTTTTCTCATTTTACCCTTTAGTTCAGAGATTCCCTGTAGATAAATGAGAAGTACAATTAAAATTACCATGTTAATTTTTACAATGGTAGGCCTACTAATTTACTAGGTTCTTTCAATACTGCATTTCCAAACTATTCTTAGTTTTAAAATTTTTTATTTTAATAAAATAGCAAATTTATGTCCCTCAATCTTTATTTTTATTATTTGTAAGAAGCAAGCTTGTTCCCATTATAATCTTTTTCCTCTTGTGGAAAATAACATAAGAGAAAAAAATGTGAGTTTATTCACATCTTTTAAGGATAAAATCTCCTGTTTTATTAAGCCGCTCTTTCAAAAGCTTCATCGTAGTAATACCACCATCATCAGGGGAGGAAAAAGGCTTCTTCCTGAACCAGGTAATGTTAAATGGAGTAACACCATTTAAGGAGCATCTTTCCTTAAAATGTATCTTATTATTCAATATTGTTGTTATTGAACCTACCTATTAACACCTAAATAAATGGGAATCATTGCATCTTTTATTCTTTCTCCCTGGCACAGATAATCTTTCCTCAGGTATTCCCATGTCTGGCTTCTGCATTTCACCCTGGTCTCAGCTCAAATGTCACATCAGGTAGGCCTTTCCTTACTAGCCTCTATAGAACACTGCACCCTGCTCAACCCACAGCCCCTTCCCCCAAGCCTTTCTTTCTTCCCTGCATATAGCACCTTTTACTATCTGAAAGTCTTCTGCTGGTTTATATACTTGTTACTTCTGTCTCTTTCATAAAACACACCTGCTCATAAGCACAAGTATCTATTTGTTAAAAAAAAATAAACCACAGGATATTTTGGGACATAAAAGGTACCTGGAAAAACACATTTCTGAAAAGAATCAATGAGTAGTATAGATCACATATTATAGAATACACCGTGCTGTCTTTGAGACCCAGCTATTCAGATGAGAAAGATAATATTTAGAGAAGATCATTTTAGGAAGAAGCTATCTACATACTGTTTTTGGTTGTCTAACACATTCTCAGAATGAATTAGAATTTGGAATACATTACAATATACATGGGCTACATTACAATATCATCTCAAATAACTATGTACATTGAACTGCTTTTTATTATTGTGGCTTTAATCTTTTAGTCAGGTTTTATGAGCAACAACCATATAAATTTTATTTCCATATTGGCTGTAAAACTATTGTGAACAATTCTTTTATTTTACCACCTTGAAATACCTTAAATAATAAATTCTCTAAGAATCTGGAACAAGGGAACGATTGCCTTTCTGAAAAATTGGTATATGCCCTCTTTAAAGAGATATATAATTTAATCCCACTTCCTTGTTTTTCTTGGCCACCAGATAAAACAGTGGCCGCTTTCATGATGGATTTTAATAACTGTATTAACTTTTATGATTCAAGTATTTGTTTATCCTCTCACAAGGCTGTTTAGATTCTTCAAATTAACTATATTTTCCTTTCTAGGGTATCTTCAATTTTTATTTGAAAAACTGTGAGGAATACTGAATTTAAGCTGTACTACTAGATATTAATATTAATACTCAACCCTAAGTACACAATAGTAAATTGAGTAACAGACCTAATTGAGATTGTGGGGAGATAACTTTAGGAATATTTGAGATGTCTAAATTACTTGGAGTTTGGTCTCAAAGATACATTACATTATAAAATGGAGGCCTGAAGGGATTTTAAAAATGCATTTTGAGAATAGAGCAGTAAAGAATTATTTAATTCTATTGAATGACATGGTTTTAAAGGCTTCCTGTATCTCACACAATGTGAAGAGGAAATGTAAAGAGAAAAATTTCTCATGATTTCTTTTCCACTTAAATCTTATTTACTAGATATAGATAGAATTCTAACAACGGTACCCGCTCACCACCATTTTCTGTCAGCATCAGACTTCTTATTCACAGATTTAAAGAAAAACAGTATCCCAGTAGGGTTGTGATGTGGATTGGAAGAGATAATAAAAATAAGTATTCTAGTGAAATTCCCGGTCCTGAATTAATAGCAGGGGTTTCAGGAGAGGGCCTCTTATCTGATGAGATTAGGCCAGGCACTTGGCCACTTTGAAAAAGACATCTATATCTGAGATATGTGAACATTATACATCACACACATACCTTAAACTTTTAAAAAAAACTTTATTTTAGAGCAGTTTTAAATTTACAGAAAAGTATGAGACTAGCATAGAGTTCCCATTTATTCCATCCATGATTTCCCCTATTATTAACATCTCACATCAGTATGGTATCTTTGCTGTAATTAATAAATCAATATTGAGCAGTTGTTGTTAACTAAAGCCCATACTTAGTTGAGATTCCTTTAGTTTTCCCCTAATGCCCCTTTTCTGTTCCAGGATTCCATCCAGGCACAGTCCATTTATTAACAGTGTGCCTCCTTAGGCTCCTCTTGGCTGTGACAGTTTCTCAGACTTTGTTTTTTGATTATGTTAGTGGTTTTGAAGAATACCGGTCAGAGATTTTATGGACTGTCCTTCCATTGGGATTTGTCTGCTGTCTTTCTCATGATTATACTGTGTTTTTAGGAGGAAGACTATGGAGTTAAAGTGCCATATCCATCCCCTTGTATTAAGGAAATATATTATCAATCTGGCATCACTGTTGATCTTAACTTTGGTCATTTTTCCAAGACACTGCTTGTCAGGTTTTTCCACTACAAATTAATGTTTTACCCTTTGCGTATGGTTCTATTTGGAAGGAAGTCACTATGCACAACCTGAATTTGAGGAGGAGAGTTCTGTTCACCACCTACTGGAAGGTGGAGTCACTGCTACTGGGGTGTTACTGCTTCTAGGCCCTCTCAGGTAGTAGAGTAAGGCCATCTATGTGTGTTTAACAACTCGTGTGTGTACACATATCTATAAATATTTCTAGGTGTAAGCATCTGCATCTATATGAAGCCAAACATGAATTCATACCAATGTGTCTAACTTCAATCCTTTAGCACATGGATCATTCTAGCCTTCTCCCCTTGCTTATCAGTAAGTTCCAACTCCAAAGTGAGAATGCCAGCTCCTACTGTGCTCTATATATTTACTTGATCCATTCCAGTATACGTGCCTAGTGCTATAGGAACTGTTAATCTGCACCCCCAGAGGAAATAATTTTATCAATTAGGGTATGGTGTTTATGTATAGTTTCTTGCCTTTAGTTTTATAGATGCCACTCATTTGTAAGGTAAGTTAGGTCAGCAAATTTTCATTTGTTTTGTTAACATTCTTCTTTTTATCCTGGGATTCCCCAGCCTTCTAAACAACCTTTTAAAATTTACATACATGGAGGTGACTCTTTGCTGCAAAATTGTATGAACTTCAACAAATACATAGTGTCATGTATTCATTACAGTTAGGCTGACCATATTTCCTTGCGACAAAAATAGCATATTGGGATGACAAAAACAGGACAGGGTTATATAATATTCCATATTCATGAAAAAGTAAGATACTAACAAAAATTTTATTACATGAACATATTGAGCTAACAATGATTCTTCAGTGATAGAATTGATACAAAAATTTAGGTAGATGTAGAGGGGGACTGTATTTCACCATGACCGCACTATGAATATTTCTCCAATGAAGTAATCTTATGCAGCAAATTTTTGTCTTTCAACTCCCTATCATAGAAGTTCTTACATTCCATGACACAATTTTGTTTTACAACATAGCCCTCATTGTCTCAATACTTAATCTAGATTTTTAGGGTATGAGAGACCTGAAAAACAATCTAAGCTCACTGCAAATGTACAAGGAAAGGGGCAGAAATGAATAACACTGATTTATTGCATATAAAACACACATAAAAATACTTATAAATAATACATATATCAATACTTACAAAATATCACATAAGCAGCAAAATAATCTGCATGACATACTGCACTGAACACTCTAATGCAGGACTGCAGTGGCCAGACTACCAAAAATCATAAACATACACCGAAAAAGAAAAAAAAAGGAATGAAACCTTGACTGCTATCACAAGCCAGTATATGATAATGTCCTACTGGAGAGTTCCATTGTAATAAAAAAATAGCTAACAGTCTGTTGAACTAAAATATGAGTCTAAAAAGTCTGAATCAAACTGAATGCAGGGCAGAAAGAATCTCTATGGGTGGAATGACGGTAGAAATAACAGTAAGACTTACAGTCACTCCATCCCACACTCCCAACCTGATGGAAGCAAACAGCCAGGTGAGACTGTTCCATAGTTCATGTGCATCCAGACCTTCCTGGCTCCCACACGCTGACGGGTTTAGTGACCATCTCCTGAATTCCTCACCACTGCAGAAAATGAGGAGGCATCTTATTGTTGCTAGCTCAAGAAGCCTGGCCCCGAATAAAGTAAATGGAACCTCCTTCTTCATCACACTAATAGTTTTACTGCACACATTGATTAGCATAGGACTTTATGATCACTAAGAAACTTGTGTTCAGTTTTTTACAACAAAATTAAAAACGGGACAAAATTGACATTTATATTAAAATGATGGGATGGTCAGGACATATGAAAAAAACAGTATTGTCCTATTTAAAATGGTACGTGTGATCAGCCTAATTATAGTATCATGCAGAAGTTTCAATGCCCTAAGATGTCTCCTGTGCTTTGCCATTTAAACCCTTCCCTGTCCCCCGATTCCCTACAATTACTGATCTTTTCACTGTCTCTATAGTTTTGTCTTTTCTGGACTACCATATAATTGGAATCATAAAGTGGCCATTTAGCCTGACTTCTTTCACTTAGCATATGCATTTAAGAGTCCTTTATATATTTTCATAGCTTGATAACTCAAACTTTATATCATTGAATAATAATATATTTTTAGCTTATCCATTCACCTATTGAAGGAAATTTTGTGTGCTTCCACTTTTTGATGCTTATGAATAAAGATGCTATAAACATTTGATTCAGGTTTATGTGTACAAATAAGTTTCAAATCTGTTGGGTAAATGCATAGGCACTCAATTCTTGAATCATATGATGAAACTATGTTTAGCTTTGTAAGAAACTGCCAAATTGTCTTCCAAAGTGTCCATACCATTTTGTACTCCCATGAACAATGAGTGAGAGTTCTTATTGCTTTACAATATCTTGGCCAGAATTTTGTGTTGAAAGTCATTTGGATTATAGGAATTCTAATAGCTATGTAGTGGTAGCTCATAATTGTTTTCATTTGTAATTCTCTAATAACAAATGATGTTGAGCATCTTTTCATACACTTATTTGCCATTGTATGTCTTCTATGATAAGGTTAAGATACTTTGCCCATTTAAAATAATTTTTTTTAATTATTGAGTTTTAAGAATTCTTTATACATATAGTCCTGCATCACTTAATGGGAGGGATACATTCTGAGAAATGTGTCTTTAGGTGATTTTGTCATTCTGTGAACTTTAAAGAGTGAATGGACACAAACCTAGATGGTATAGCCTACTATACACTTAGGTTATATGGTATAGCTTATTGCTTCTAGGCTACAAACCTGTACAGTGTATTACTATGCTAAAGGGAATTATAACAGAATAATAAGAATTTGTGTATATAAACATATCTAAATCTCAAAAAGATACAGTAAAAATATGGTATAAAGATTTAAAAATGGTACACCTGTATAGGGCACTCACCGTGAATGGAGCTTGAAGAAAAAGAAGTTGCTCTGGGTAGGTCAGTGAATGAGTGATGAGTGAATGTGAAGGCCTGGGACATTACTGTACACCACCATAGACTTTATTAATACTGTACACTTAGGCTACACTAAATTTATAAAGTAATACAACATTAAATCAAGCACAAGAGAAAATGATGTGATAGAGAAATACAGTAAACATGAAATGTATGAGATGCTGCCAGCATAACACGGCTTTGCTCTACAGCAGAGTTTTTTTTTTATAAGTTGAAAGAGTACATTATTTAAAACATGATTAAAAGTATAGTACCATTGTTCTATATGCACTCTGTAGTTGACTGAAATGTTATTAAGCGGTGCATGACTGTATTTTGAATACAAGTCTGTTATCAGATATGTATTCAGCAAATACTTTCTTTTAGTCTTTTAATTCTCAGTGTTTTCAGCAGTAAGTTTTTAATTTCAATAAAGGCCACATTATCATATTTTTCTTTTATGAATTGTGTTTTTGGTTTTGTATTTAAAAACTCATCAACAAACCCAAGGTCGCCTGGATTTTCTCATTTTGTCTGGAAGGTTTGTGTAGCTTAGCATTTTACATTTAAGTTTATGATCCATTTTGAGTTAGTTTTTATGAAAGATATATCTAGGTACATAGTTTGCATATGAATGTCTAATTGTTCTTGCATCATTTGTTGAAAAGACTGTCCTTTCTCCATTGAATTACCTTTGCTACTGTGTGAAAGATAGCTGACTATATTTGGGTAGGTCTATTTTGGGGCTCTCTATTCTGTTTCATTGATTTTTGTGTATATATATATTTTTTGCCAATTTCATGCTGTCTTGATTTCTATAGCCTAAAAAATACATAAGACTTAAAATCGGATAGTGTGTTTTCCAACTCTGTTCTTTTTCAGTACTATGTTGGTTATTCTGGATCTTTGCCTTGCCATGTAAACTTTAGGTCTGATACGTCAATATCTACAAAACAGTGTACTGCTGTTTCTGATTGGTATTCTATTGAAACTGCAGATCAAGTTAGGAAGAAATGAAAATTTAACAATATTGAGTCTTCTAATCCATGAATATAGGATATCTCTCTATTTATTAAAATCTTTGTTTTCTTTCATAAGAAAGAAAGTAGTTTTTCACAAATAGATCCGGATATATTCTGTTAGATTTATACTATTTAAGTATGCAATGTTATGCTTGATCCTGAATCCTAGATGAGAAACAAAAAAGCTCTAAAAGTACTGCAACAACTGTTGAAATGTAAATACTTATTGTAGATGAGATAATAGTATTCTCTGGTATTAAATGTTATCTTTCCAAAAAAAAAAAAAAAAAAAAGAAAAGTATGTACTTCATTATTTTTTGGTGCTGTGTAAATTTTTTTTTTCAAATTCCAATTGTTCTCTTTTCATATATATAGATAGGAAAGAAATTGACTTTTGTATGTTAACCTTGTGTCCTGAGACCTAGCTATACTCACATGTACGTTCTAGGAGTTTTTGCTATTATTGATTATTTGGGATTTTATAGTGATACAATCCTGTTATCTGTGAATAAAGACAGTTTTATTCATTCCTTTCTAACATGAATGCCATTTATTCATTTCTCTTGTTTTAATGCACTAGCTAGGATTTCTAACATTAACATGTTTTTTAACTTTGATCAAAACATATAATTATGCCAATATTTCACTGTAAAGCCAAACCCTTTTCTCTGAGAATGGATCCACTGATGAACATTATATTTACAAAAACCACACTTTCTCTAAGATTTTCGCATCAATTCCTTTCGGCACCCCCAAAATGAACAGACTTGCAGAGTATTCTGGGTGCAGACTCTGTCAGGAGTTTTAGTAAACTTTTTGCCATTTTTTTTCCAGTTGCCTTGCCCATACCTAATTTTCTAGCAATTTAGACAAAGAATTAGCTTTATTTAATCTATCAAAAACTTTTAACTGAATTTTTATAAACAAAAATGTCTTTATCTTTCAAATAAATTTTTATCAATTCACAATAATTAAATTACAGAATCATGATAAAAATTAAAGGTGACATGAATAAGTTGGATACAAAAAGTTGATAACAGCAACTCTATTGTACTTAGAAAGCATTCCATAGGATAAGTCAGTATGTTTGACAGAGAGAGTCAAAGCCATTATTTAGGCTGGCAAACTAGTTAAATGGGTTAAAAGGTAATTTATTTTATTATTAGGTTATAGTGTTTATTTGGATTAATGAACAATGAGGCAACACTCAGCTTGTATATGATCATTCATTTTAGTATCTAAATTCTCACACTAAGTTAAATGGTAGTCCATAGTCTGTATTTTGTGGAAGTGTGACCATTTATAAGCAGTATGAATTTAATAGAAAAGACTGAACATGATTTTAAACCTACCACAATACAAGGCTACTAGGTAAAGGGAACTAGCAGTTTGCAAGAATTATGCTAGTACTTTATATAATACTGATGAGATGCCATAGGAACTTAACTCTTGCTTATACCAATTACTGTATGGTAAAATTGGTTTCATTATACAGAGGGTGCCAAAAATATGTACACACATTTTGAGAATGGAAAAAAACTATATTTAAATTGTAATATTCAATATATACTGATAAAAAATGATGAATATAAGTCACATTTGACTTCTGAAATTACAAGAGGTGCTCAACATGGTTACCATCAGCATTGAGACACTTCTGATTATGGAAAACTACTGCTTAAGCAACGTTAACCAAAGTGTCCACTTGTATCACTGCGCATGCCAAAGTACTGGCGGTGTAGCCAGTTTTCTATGGCACACCACATCTTTAAGGTCCCCTATAGGTACAAGTCAAAGGGTTTTAAGTCAGGAGAATGTAAGGAAAACACAAACGACCTTCTCAAATTTCAAATATCACTTAAAAATGGTCTTGTGCTCCTCCAAATGCAATCGGGTTTCCACCATTTTCTTTGACTGCCCTGCCTCTCGCATGATGATGCTAGCATTCATTTAATGAACACCACTTTTTTGAGCAAACATCATACTACTCATTGCTACTGCAATTCAATTCAACTTCGAAAAGTAATGCATATCTTTTAAAAGATAACATCTTTTAAAATGTGTATACATTCTTTTGGCACTGTGTATGTTGTTTCACTGCAGTTCTAGGAGCCTATCGACAATATTAAATGAAAATGTACTTTATATATGTAGTATGTATATGTGTATACATATGTATATCTATCTATTATTTATCATCTATCCATCTATCTATTTATCTACTATTTACCTACCTACCTTTCTATCTTCCCAGTGGTTCACTGGTCTAGTTGAAACCTGACTGGTACACACACCAATGAACTTCTCCCAGAGTCATATTTGAGTGACAGAAACGGTGGCCCAAGGAATACCATTGTTACAATGTGGCTTTTAATAAGCTGTGCAATGAGAGAAGGGAGAGGCACAAGGATGAACCAATGATAATTTTGTCAAAATTTCAGACAGACTCAAGTTTTTCAGGAAATTTCTACCATCTCCTAAACCTACAGACTAAATTTTATAAAAGAGGTCAAAATCCTTTAACAGAGAACTCCAGAAAATGAAAAATAATAACCAAATTACCAACACTACATCTCTCTTGAAAAGGCTGGTCACTGTTTTTAAATATTATCCCTTAGTTCTATCTATAATAATATTAAATAGCACTACTGAGGAGCTATCCAGGGTCCCAGGAGCCTCTGCTTAAAATCTGCTCTGACCCAAAGGACCATGTGAAATGACTATAGAATCAGAATTTTAAGACTGAGCATAACTTTGAAGTTCATATACTATTTAAAGGGAAGAACACCGAGGTTTATTTATAGAAAACACAGGTTTAGTGATATTGTGACTTGCTCTGAGTCTCACAGCTAGTTAACAATAAGAGTTCAATTTTCAAGTTCCGTTTCCTGCCTTCACTCTACAGTTCCCTACAAAACACTTTCTGTGCCTGATTCATGTCTGCCTGATCAAGGCAGTGACATCCTCACATAAACCTCTGAATTAAGCATGCCCTTCCTCACTGTCAAACAGCCTAAGTTTTGAGAAATGAAATTTCTCAAAAGTGAAAGATGCATAGATGCTCTGACTGTAGACCTATTGCCCTGACTATTTTACCAAATCTAAAGAATTTTGAAGTTTTCAGACTATACTTACACAAATTGTATCTCACCAGAAATACCTTAAAAATTTCACTCATATATAGCTCCAAAACATTCCATTCTCAGCCTCCCATTCTGAGGGAATGAGAGCTAGTCTAATTCTTACATGACGATACACTTAAGTCTTTAAAGTGTTTCCTCTGCCTTTCTTGACAGACACAAAACTCACCATCTTGGGCCGCAAGACATTTTGTCGCCACCATCTTAAGTTATAAAGCAATTTATGGCCATGTGTGGTGGCGGAGAAATAGATTGTCATTTGAAACTCCTTATAACTCTCTCTGAACCCCATAAGATTCTGGTGCATAGTTTTAAAGGACATTTTTCTTTCTTTTTTCCTTTCTTCATTTTTTAAACCAAGGTCTCCCATTCGTAATGATTCATAACTTATCTTTGATAGTGGATGTTTATATTAAGGTGGTATGTTGCACAGAATGTTTTAGTATCCTGTATCAGTTAGGACAATCTGTGGTTTCAAATAACAAAAGTTTAATTACTAAAGTAGGTTAAATAAGAATGGACTAAAGAAAAGAAGCCCTGAGGCAGGCAGGCTAGGGCTGACACAGCGGCTCTGACATCATTCCTCTTTGCCATACTCAAAATGCAGCTCTCTACATGCTCGTGGCCTCGTGCTCATAGGATGGCTGCTGCACCCTTAGCTACATGTCTATAGCCCAGGTGGAAAGGTGGAAAAGTAACCAAGTGTCAAAGGAATAAAGACATTCCTTATTTTAATCAAAAAAGCAAAAGTTTTCTGAAACCACCACTCAGCAAGTTTCTGTTTGCCACTGGCCGTACCTATGTCTAATAAGCCACCCTGTGCTAGAGTTTTACGAAGAACAAAGGCATTGTAGTTGGTGATAATGATAGCTAGCCAAGAGTGTCTGCCACAGACCCCAGTGCCACTGTTCTTATACAACGTGTTTAAATTAATCATTATCATAAAAATGATTTTAAATTTACAACCTAAGACTCTCTTGTTTTCCAAATCAAAAAGTTAAAATTTACCTATAATTTGTTCATTCTTAAAGATAACTGGAAAGTTAAGAAACCTGACCCTACATTAGACAAATACCTGTATATCTAGGTCACACAGCACTAAGATAAATGGGTTACTCATTTCCCAACTGTTAATGGGAAATAATAAACTCATCCACAAATCACTCCTTGTTTTTCCCTGAGGCATAATCTGAGTCTGTCCACATACTCAATATCTGCTTAAGTTTGAGGCTCACTCAGTCTGATCCTTTCAAACAGAAAGGGTGAAATCCTGCTAAGTTATATATACACTATGGGAACTACATCTCACCTACTGCACAAAGGATCCTGGCTTTGGAGGAGAAATAACATCCAGTTCCTTAGGCAATGGTCCATCATTAAAACCCACAATGTCCTTAAAGGCATGTTTTATAAAACAGAGTAGAACCAGCTCCCTTTAGGTTAGTGTTTCTTGAAGTATCTCTAAACCCTGCATTAGAAGGCTTTTAGACGCTTCTTATTTAGGCTCCGGGCCCCACTTCAAACACATGGTACCTACCTCCTGGGCAGCAGTCTGAGAACCTGAATTTTTAGGAATCTTCCCCGGCTGTTGTACCCTAAAAGTTAAAAATGACATACCAGACTCATGAACTGAGTGGACAAGCAGTGTTCTCAGTCAGACCAGATGTGGCCCCTCTTTCAGAAATCAAATGCTGGTGGGAGAAGAATAATTTCAATTCTTAAAGAAATCGAGCTCAGGACAAAGGCCTAAGCTCCATTTGCCAAGCAAATGTCTAGGACAAGAGCAGCCACTTGATTAAACCGGGCTCTGCACATGCAAGCTTCTAAATACTACTGTGGCCGGGGTAACATCCATCCTAAGGAGATTTTACTGTGCTGGAGCTAGCTCTACCTGAAGCTCAGAGATCCATAATGATCCAAGCTTTTGTCACTGTGCCTGCCTACTCCTGCCATTTGCCCCAGCTTTCCTTTCCAGACCATTCCAGTCTAGCCTTAATGTGTTTTATCTCATTTCAACTAATTCTCTTACCGAAGAAGTCTTTAAAATATTTGCCAGCTGCCCATGATTAACCCCTACGCCAAACATTTCCTCTGATTTGTATTTCCTGACCTAACCAATCACTGACGCCTGTCAACTGCTCTAGCAATTGGGCGACCTTGATACCCAGTTTCTTGGCCAGGTCCTCAAAAGTTGGGGATCATGGCACACTCCAGTCACATTTATGCATCAGAGTCTTTCAATGGCATTTAGCTGTATTTCTTTGTGATTTCGAAATTTCTGTGATTTACTAATACATCTGCTGTGCCTCCTGTTGATTTTCATCAAGAAGCTAAAACATGTTCCGTGGCACAGAAATGTGTGCTATTCTGAGAGAATATGTTAGAAATCTGAGGGGGTTTCCTGTGCCATTTGAAACTGAGAAAGAAAGATCCTGCCTTGGGCTTCAGTACCCAACTACATCTATTTCCACCCTCAAAGTTCACTAAAATAAAGTTGGGAAAGTGGTTTTCTGGTCGCTGGAGAGATGAGAATATTTTGTGTTCAAAGATTCTGATTGAAGTACATATCTAAAGAAAAATGCATTTTAGGGTAGGCATTCAAATATATGTATTATCTGAAGATAAAAAAAGAAAAGGTTGGCAGGTTGAGCCAAAGAGAAACCTAGCAGTTCTGAGACTGAGAAAATTAAAAGCCAGGCATCTGAACTTAACCATTTAAAATACTTGTAGGTGTTCAAAGAGGGTGGCATGGTAGTGGTGCTTAACATACAAAATGTCATCACATTTCAGAGAGTAGAAGGTGCAAAGGCAGAAAGCCTAGATTAGGCTTGTTGAAATCGAGAGTAGTGTAAGGGTCAGGCACAACTGAAACTTAGAGAATTTCCTTCCTGGACAAAGAATTTTGGTGTATAGAGAACTGGGAGGTAGCCAGGATAACATGGGTCCCCAGAGAAAGAGCTTAGCAGTAGTTTCCGTTGGAAAGCATATAAAGCAAATTCAGAGTTAAGTGTATGTGAGGGGGAAGAAGTGAACAGATGTAAAGACAAAAATCATGACTTCTGCTTCTTTTATAACACACACTCTAACCTATCCTTGATATATCTGAAAATGAGAGCTCGCACAATACTCATATATCATCAACAAGGTCAACTTAAGATAATAGGAGTCCACCAGCTTTTACACTTGTTACCTCACCAAAGGAATCAGATTTTAGTACATCACTCTCCATGATTCACAATTTACCCAGAAGCCTCTAGCATCCCAGAATTTTTAGTAAACATCTTCAAATCTCTCATTAATAACACTCAAAGATGACAAAGATGACAGCTGTTGCCCACTGTAGGCACTAATAAAATACTCTTCTTATATTGCAGGCATTTTAATTAATAACAACTTGGATAGAGTTGCTTTGGTTTTACATCTCTTCAATATAAATCCAAAGACAAACAAATCAAAACCAAATTTACTTAATTACTTGGTCACGTGCCTTACCCATGTCAATTTTCATCTACTAACTTACGGCTTGTACAACATACAGGAAGGGCTAATTATACCCTAATATTTTTGTTGTTCAAAACCCAGAAGAAAAGTACTTTCCCTGACAGGCCAAGTGGAGATGCTGTGGATAAAGAAGGCATGCCTTTATCACACAGGAGGGAGCATGTGGACTGTGTTCTATTTAAACCATAACTCTCTGGAGATTATACTCTTCACCTGAAAGTGAATCTGCTTGAAATATGCTCGTTTAGTATCATAACCATGCCCCACAGAGCCCTGCCTGGCTCCTCGGGTCAGGCCACACCTACTCATATACACATTAGGTTACCTTACATTTACTTATGTAAATGAGTTGTGAGAGTTTGGGGATAGCTCGCTGTTACAAGAGAGTTACAATGCTTATTGATAGGTGAAGTGATGACTATTAATAGCATTATCAGGTCTTTAAAGTTTTAAAAAAATCTCAATCATGAAATATTCATCTTAATATTAAACAAAAAGTCAATACATGTGATTAAATTTGAGAAGACAGTTAAGCTATACTCAGGAAGTGCCCTTCTATAAATAACAGCAAGTTAAATGGAATACCTCACAAAAAAATAAATATATGAAATAAGAAGATTAATGTAGAAAAGCACTAAAATATCAGGATTAAAAACTAGATCATAAGTCTTGATCATAAGTTTAAAATTGTTAAATGTTTAAATTCTTATTTTCATTAGATGATTCCCTTAATTGATTCTAAACTTTAGAAAGATATTTTTCCTATATTAATTTTCTAATTTTATAAATGTTAATATATTAAAAAGAACAATAGCATGGCACAGTATACTAGAAACACATGAGCCAATAATAATGGTAGGAAAAGATTATAAAGCAATATAAAGTGAATGCGAAGGAACGTGATATTTTATGTGTGGCTATCTGTATTTACTTCTAAAAGGGTAAACAACTAGTTCCTTGGCTACTATGAATACCCTTTCCTTGTCCTAATAGAAGAAAACAGACTTAATCTTGAGAGAATCAGACAAAGCAGTATATTTCAGTATGGTGCTTTAACCTAGGTATAGACGTCTTGTCCCAAAGGATCCTTGTGATGATACTCTTAAAGTTAAGAGCCTTTGCCTATATAAATCCAGAGTTCCAAAACAAAAGGGCGTCAGGCACATTTTGAAGGAGGTCAGTGACACTGAATTAGCAGACTAAGGGCCTAGATTAAATATACCCCATACTTTTTCCCTGTGGTATCAGTTTTATACTGGCTATGAAGCATAGCCAATCGGGAGGATATTGAGTGATGTCTTTCAATAGTGCATTTATTCATTTGCTCCAGCATTTATTGGATGCCTACTACGTGGTTGGCTGGGGTGTTGCAGAAGTTATCATCCACATTTCGAGTTCATAAATTTCACCTGAGATAAGTAGAATATACAGAGATGTGCACCTGCAATTACAGTGTCATAAGATAAATACAAGTACAACGAAGGGGTGCCCTAAGCGTGCAGGAACTCAGAGAGAAGCACCACCCCTTTGGAGGAGAGGTCTGCAAAAGCTGGGAAAACAAATCATGACCTGAGGAACTCTCCTTCCTGTGTCACTGGTAGTGTAATTAGCATAGTTGCAGCTCTTTTCCTAGGGACTGGCTTTGATTCCACCCACCAGAGGCTACATTTCCAACAGCATAATAAATTCATAAACCCAAAGGACGTCTAAGAGACCATCTGGTCTAGGTTTTCCCAAATCTGGCTGGGCCCCAGCATCACCTGGTGTGTTGGCCCCAGCCTGAATACACTGATATAACATGCCTGAAGGCTTTGAAAAAACTCTCACTATGGCTGTAGCCCACGAGCCAGCATTTGGGAATTACTGAATCCAAACACCTCAATTTTCAGAAGGAACATTTTAGAAAATTCGTATCCACAGAATTCAAATGACTCCATCATATTTCAGGACAGCAATGGTGAAACATGTACCAAAAAGGTTCAAGCCCATGTACTTTCTAAAAGTATTTTCAAGGAGATTTGACTTTGGGTGGTGAACACACAATGTAATACATAGATGATGTGTTATAGAACTGTACACTTGAAACCTATATAATTCTATTAACCAATGTTACCCCAATAAATTTAATAAAAAACTTTAAAAAATAAAGTATAGGATTGAGAAAGGAAAAAAAAAGTTATTTCCCAGGCACATGATATAAGCCATATACAATAGAATCATTTGTAAAAGAATACAAGTGTGGTGAAGAGCTGCTGAGAGAAAACAAGAAGAAAATTTGATCTAGCGGTTCCCTGGTGGTGTAGTGTCTAAGGCTTCGGTGCTCTCAATGCCACGACCTGGGTTCGACTCCCAGCCAGGGAACACCAAAAAAAAGAAAAAGAAAAAGAAAAAAAAAGAAAAGAAAAAGAAAAAAGAAAATTTGATCTAGTACAGGTACTTGTTGCAATTGAGCTATAAATTAGCTCTGCTCTTTCTGGTAGGAAAAGGAAAAAAGGAAATACTGAGATGAAACTCTGATTCTTTAAATAAAGATATTTGATTTATCAGGAAAAAGGGATGGGGATTTTGTCCTTAGGAACACATTCTAAGGAAAAGTTTAGCATAGTGTCATGCTTCCAGCATACACTTAAATAGCTGAATAAAGAAATGAATAAAAATATGAATATGTGTTATCAAAAAATGCTTTTCTATGGCCATATCCTACATTAATCTCTGATGGAAGCTCAGATTATATCTGTAAATGCTGGCTTGTTTAAGCACTTGTACAGATTGTGACAGTAACATGATATAGGTTTATAACTTTCAAGGTAGAGACAAGCCATTGAAAGATCCTACTTTGGACGTGGTGGGAAAAGTTCAGTAGGAGTGCTATCCATATGCATGTTGTGTGTAGGTCTAAAGGCAGGAGCAAGAATGCACTGGCTTGCTCAGGGTGTCTGAAACACACTCCCTCTGAGTGCTACAGGAGCCTATGTGGACACTCATCTTCTGTGACATAAAGGGACTGAGTGGCAGCCCAGCTACAGCCCACTGTGGCTCCCAGTGCACTCCATTAAGTAAGGTCATTACTTACACACATCTATAATCTCATAAAAAATATTAAATTTCAAATTTTAACACCAGGAGGAATTCTGATTTTTTTTTATTACTATGTTCATCGCCGGGGGGAAGATAAAACTCTCACAGTATACTTTCATAGATAATTTTTTTAAATGAGAATTGCCTTAAAGAAGAAACTTAATTAAAAATGCATTTCGATGCAGAAGAAAGTGATTCATACCATTTATAAAAATAGAGTAACTCAGTTTCCATTTCAGTAAACTTGAACATCCTCAATTTTTCAACAAAAAGGAAATACATTCTAGTCTAACTCCTAAGAATTGAACTTAAGGAGTTTTAAGCTCTTTTTTTTTTAAATCTCAAAAAGATTGGATTAAGTTTTCCATTCAAAAGTGCTGCTTTCCAGTTTTGATATTCATAATATAATCTTGGTTTGTATTGGACTCTCTGAAGAATACAATGCTACATTTTTTAATTGTGACATATATACATCAAAGTGTGATTTCGTTCACATTTTTATTAACCAACTATTATTTGTAATTGTCATTCTCTGTTTTATTTGTTATCGTCTATAAAGTAATTTCTTATTATTGCATTTAAAAATATGGAAATTTGAAGCTTTTACTAAACCTCTCTGAGGCAGCTCTAACAACTGGTAAGATCTGTACCCGAGACAAAATGAAATATATGAATTTCTACTAGAGAGAGAAATCTCCACTGGTGAAGATTATCAGGAGGATCACTTATCATTCACTTCCCTTAAAAAGGAAAATTTATCCAATAGAGATGTGTGCACTGGGCACAGTGCCTGACAGAGTTGGCACTCAGGTATGTTGTTTGAATTGAACTGAACTGGAAGAAACTTGCCTGAGATGGAAAAAAGTGTAACGAAAAATATTAGGTCTATGCAAAATGCTGACCCATTCCTGACAGTTTAAAGACAAAGCATTTAAATGAGAGAAGCCAAACAAGTCCGTTAATTCAGCTTCTCACTGCCAGGAATCTCTATAGTGGTAGTTGTCAGGTGGGGTGTGCTTGCTTCCCACATTTGTCAACATCTAAAGACATTTTTGGTTGTCACAATTAGTAGAGTGTACTACTGGCATCTAGTGGGTAGAGGCCAGAGATGCTGCAAAACATCCTACAATGTACTAGACTCCGCCTCCCCACTCTCCCCGCACTGGTCCCCGCAACCTAAGTAATTATTCAGCAGAGATACAATAGTGCTTAGGCTGAATAACCCTGCCCCACAGCATGACCCAACAGATCACCTCTGCTTACCCATATTTTTAACCACTTTATTGAGGCATGACTGACATACAAAAAGCTGTAAAGATTTAATGTACAGGCTTTGATGAGTTTGAAGATAAGTATACACCCATGAAACCATCACCACAATCTATGCCATAAACACATTTATCATCTCCTAGTGAAGGCAGACTCGTGCTCATGAGCATGTCTTATCACTGCTGGGCAGCTCTCTCCAATAATAACTTCTTTATTTTGAAAGTCACATAGAAATAATATTTGTCAAAAGCACTGCAGAAAAAGAAGCACACAAATATGAAATCACATTTTAAGGTCAAAAGGACTTTTCCAAAAGTGAATTTTAAGTTTCCTTTTCTAATCTATTTAAATTATAGAAGAAATGAAAGCACATAGTAAATAATTAACTTTATATACTGAATTTTTGTGGTTGTATTACTTTTAATTCTTCTATTACTTGGTAGTTTTAAGCCTTTAAGTCTATTTCTTAATTTATTAATATTAAGCAGCATTTCTTCTTATTATGAAAGAAAAGAAAACTAACTTCATCTCTTATATTTCCTTTTCCTCCAAATTTTTATTATATTAATTAATACTTACTACAGTTACTTTCCATTCTTAAGTTATATTGAAATCATGGATGCTTTGTGTAGAAATACATGTCAAACACATCAAACTAATAAAGAGCATTTATAAAACTGAAATGATTTAAGTGAAATTCCCTGTAGAGTCACAGTATGACTGGCCCACAGAGAAGGAAATGGAACCCCACACCTTCTGAGGGTCAGAAGCTAGCAGATCCGTCTCTAGCTTCCTTCACGTCCTTCTAAGTCATACTCTGACACCACTGTGTCCCACATCAGCCCTTTATTCTATATTCTTTCTTGCTTTTGCTGAATGAAGTACCTCTCTGAGGATTTTTTCACATGGAGTAAGTTGTAACTCTGTGAGGTCCTTGCACGCACCAAGCATCATTTTTGACTCTTTCTCTTCCTTGTCCTCTTTTTTCCTTTGTATTTGATTGATAATTTTGGCTGTAGGTTCAATATCCCTTTCCCCTCAGAATTTTGAAGGCATGATCCCATTGCTTCTACAATCCAGTGTAGTTAATGAAATGTGTTTGTTTTGTCAGTAATATCGATTTTGTTTCTCAGAAAGCTCTTAGGATTTCCTATTTTTCCTTTGAGTTCAGAAATTTCACTAGGATTTTCTTTGTTTTATTTTTTTAATCAGCCCATTCAACACTGTTTCTTTGACTATATTTCCTTCCCTCAGAGCCCCTTATCTGTTTCTGGGGCTCCTCATTGGGTTTTCTGGATTTGTCCTCTGTGTCTCCATTGTTTTCTCATAGTTCCCAGTTTGGTCTTTCGGCTCTGTTATGGCACATTTCCTTGGCTTCACCTTACAGTTCATCATCAACATGAGGTTTAGCCCTTTTCTTTTTAATCTTCTCTCTGTAATTTTAATTTTGTCAGTTATGTATTTCATTTCCAAAAATTATTATTTTTTTTAACCTAGTTGACCTTTCTTCACAGCAGCCTGCTCTTATATTTGCAGAATGCAATATCCTCTCGACTCTTTGAGAAAAATAGTTAGGAATCTTTAAAACTGAAGTCTGTCCTCTGTATTATTTGCTCTCTCCAGGGTAGTAGGTTCTGTTAGTTTCTCTTCATCCTTCCCCTCTCCCACCATTTATTTATTTATCCATTCATTCATTTAGCTAATGTCTGATAATACTTGGTTATCTATGTGTGCTTATCCGTGAAAGACCATGCTGATTAATATAAAGATCTGGTACAGGTCTTCTCTGTAGGGGGCTGGGTTTCTTGCTCTAACAGAGGTCTTCCTTTAGTGGGAGTTTGGATCACACATTCTCCAATGGGAGCACATATTGTTGATTCCCTAGTATGCGTGGAACTGTTCATCAAACTGTCCCCCTGCTTTTCAAGCCAAGACATATGACCCAAGCCAACCCGAACATGACATCTTAAATGAAGTGAAACAAGGACTAGAGAAGAAAAAAGGTTGGCATCTGTTCATCATTTTGGCTAATTGATACTTTCCTGATACCTAGACCCTTGATTCTGCTGTAGATCTGCTCAGTTCACCAACATTTCCTGTGAGCTGCCTTGTTTCATGAATTTCTTCTCTGCCTAAGTTCATGAAAATCAGTTTGTGTTAGTTGCACACAGAGAACCTAAGCTATTGCAAGTGGAAATAAAAACTGTCCTTTGTTAAGCTAATGCTACATACAAAGCATTGTCCATTTTTGTAAGTAATCATCAGAAACCTGTGAGATAGCTATAATTACCATTATTTCAGGAAGAAAGTAACAGAAATAGATTTATTATCTTGACCAAGATACTAGAGATAAAGCACTGAGTCAGTCTGACATCAAAACCTACGCTTTCCCTGTACTCTGATGTATTTATGGAGTATTAAGGCTGCTGTTACAAGGATGTGACAAATATTGGATGAGCTATTCAAGGCTGGGAAGCCAAGAAGAGAAGTTTCGACTTGATGTGTTAAGAAAAAAAGGAAATCACATCTCATTCTTAACAGTGAAGTGGCATAGTAAATCAAAGGAGAATTTAAGAAAGATGATGGTGACACGTGAACTGAATTTGGAAGTCTCATGTTGGAATAAAGGAGACCAGTTAGGAGGTTGCTGTAGAGATGAAATGGCAGCAGGTGGAGAGGAATAGACGGTTTACAGAGGAATTTGGAAGGAAATTTCATAGGATTTTGTGACTGAATGGATAGTGTAAGGAATAAAGAAAAATGAGCCAAAATGACTAAAATGTTTTCACTTACAACAAGGAAAGTGAATTCTTTCACCTTTATATCCTCTTGAGATTCTCAAATTTTGCCAACTCTTGGCATCCTTTCCTCTTCATAGCATCCCTATGCATTCATTCTGGTTTTTGCATTCCTAGTTCATTTCATTGGAAATTCAGGGGAGACAACTGTTTTAAAAACAAGGGGTGCAATTTATAAAAATGGTTTACAAGGGGTACACAAGTGGAGAAATGTTGGGAACCACTGTACTATTGTATCTAAATAATTAATACAAACTTAGAGGAGAATATGGTGTAAATTCACAGGAATGGAGTAATTTATTTTTTAGTTAAAGTAATAGTATATATAATTTTATGCTAAATAAATCTGAAGATACACAAGAAATGTATAATTTTCTTTTTAAATTAATAAAAGTGATTCAATAGGGTTGAAGAAAAATATCTGAATGGATACTAGCCATAAAGGAAATGAAATGCTTATAAAAGATCTCCTCTCCTAAAACAAAAAGGCTCAAGTGAATTAAATACATAAAACTTTCAAGGGAAAAACAATTCTCAATTATTTTAAGTTTACCCAAAACTGAGAGGAGAGAGATAGAAGTTTTTCTAATTATGATCCTAGAAGAAACCTAATGCAAAAACTGACATGTTTTACTTTGCTATATTTTGCTTGTGAATATGGAATCAGTGTTCCTAAATAAAATACTAACAACATAAAAACACATATATAAGTGTATTAAAATATAGATAATTTAACTTTGTTTAAACAGTTTAATACTAGGAAACCAATTCATAAATAAGAAACATAAACAGATTTACACTTTAAAAATATACAAGCACATTTTGAGTAATGATTCAAGAAACGTGAATATAAATATTAAATATGAAATCATCCTCTATAATCAACATAAATTTATTCTAATATGAAAAAGTATATTCTTAACTTGATAGATTATTTATTATAAACTAAAAACAAACATTATATTTAGTACAGTTTAAAGTTCAAATTATGAAAATATAGTTTCAGTGTTATTTAATAATACACTAAAAGTTCTACCCAATACACTAAGAGAATAAATTTTAATTCAAAAGTCATAAAAGTTCAATAGAAAGAGCAAATATAAAATTATTTACAGATAATATGATGTCTATGCATAAAACCCAAAAGAATCCAATTAAAAATTATTAAAACTAATAATCCAGTTCAGAAGTAGAACTAATACAAACATAAATATACTAAAATAAATAGCTTTCTTTATATTCCAGCAAAAAAAAACCCCCAAAATTTAAATGTCAGGTACAGAAATAGTATTCACAACAATCCCATAATATATAAAATATCCAGGAATAATAAAATAAACAACAGTGCAAGAACAATATAAGAATGAAACTAAAAGTTTAAGGCCGTAGGAAAAAAGGAATTAAAAAATGGGAAATTAATTTAAAAGGAAAGTCACAGAATAAGATATACAAAGTTATTAAATATGAAAACAACACATTACCTTCCTAATAAATCATTTATTACACATTTTAAAAACAATGAGGTATTTTTTTTCTAATAGATTGCAAAGTTTTTTTAAAAATACTCTATACAGACAGGGATATAGATGTGCATATACAATGAGTGGTATTGTATTTTGGTACATTTAAAGGAAATTTATATTTATCCAAATTCATATTGTATGCTCCTAGCATTGAATCAGTATTTATAGATATAAATGTATTCAAAAAATTCAAAACAGTAAAAAAAATTAAAAAGTACCGATTAAATACATCATGGCATATCAATGCCATGAAATAACAAGAATCCTCAAAAATATAAATTATTTTATATTGTTTTATATAAAAATGGCCACAATATATTACTACATTAAAAATACATGTTCTAGAACAGCGATGTCCAACCTTTTGCCTTCCCTGGATTACACTGGAAGAATTGTCTTGGGCCGCACATAAAATACACTAACACTAATGATAGCTGATGAGCTAAAAAAAAAAAAAAAAGGTAGCAAAAAAAAAAAATCTCATAATATTTTAACAATTTGTATTGGGCTGCATGCACAGCTGTCCTGAGCCTCAGGTTGGACCTGCCTACAGAACATTATGTTGTGTTGATACACCTATGATAAAAGCATACATATATAAATTTATGGAAAGATACATATTCAACCATTAATAATGATGATCTCTGAGTGTAAGATGGCGGAAAGCAGGCAGGAATAAGAATGGCTATTTTAAAAATTTCTGAATATTAAAAAACTTTAGGGGAGTTCCCTGGTTGGTGTAGTGACTAGGCTTTGGCGCTCTCAACGCTGTGGCCTGGGTTCGATTCCCAGTCAGGGAACTACCCAAACAAACAAACAAACAAACAAAAACTGAAAAAAAATTATTAGGTTAGGTTCCCTAGAAGCAGATGCCAAGACAAGTGTTTGCATGCATGTGGTTTATAATGAAGTGCTTCTGGGGAAGTCTGGTAAGGTAGTGAGCGGGTCAGAGAATGGAAGGAAGCCCTAAGTATGTGATCTCAGGCAAAGTCTCCTTGAGGGTAGCTTCTGCCTCCTCCCACAGTTAAACCTCAGAGCCAGGTAGCGGGAGTCTTCCCACCCTGGCCCTATCAGTCATTCATCAAGAGCTGTCCTGATAGGGAGGGCATAGGTCCGACTCTGAGTGTTTTCTGGCAAGGTGCATCCAACACCTGAGAACATCCTCTGACGGAGTTACCGGTGCCTAGTGTTAGAATAAAACCACGACAGGGGAGACTGCACAGAAATGCTACAAAGAGATCCCTAGGGATCTGGGTAGAGAGCCAACAACATCCTCTACGAAATACTACCTTTGTAATAAAATATGTATTTTTATAAAAAGTAAGAAAGGGAGAGAGAGGAAGAGTATAAACCAATATGCTACCAGGAAAGCAAAATTATGTACGAGTGCTTGCAAGCTCTGCACACGTGTGAGCACCTACTGTGCGAGACGGCTCTTCTCTCCCCGGCCCCAACACACAACCCATCTCCTCCTCTTACTCCCACCTGACCATTCGAAAACCGGGATTAGGGCCTCTTTCTTCTTGTTTATCTTTCAATCTGAAGTGTTACAGGTTAAGAAATTAGAGGAACTCTCAAGTCCTCTGCTGATCCTAACTGGAACCACATTACTGGGCCATCGACTTAACCCTATCCGCCAAAAAACGGGAGCACTTGTCAACTAAACTCTGCGAGGCTGAATTCTAAACAGAAGTCCTAGTTAAAGGACATGAATCAAGAAGTTGTTTGTTCTGTTTAGCTTGTTTGATTTTATGAGAGACTTGTTTAAAACATGCCTAAAATGAATGAGTTGGGGTTTCTACCTCAGTGTGGCCACTGAGCAGAATGGGATGCTTCCTAGACATGTCCCTCAAGTCCAGCATTCTGGGTGTCAATGATGTGTCTCACAACCCTCTGCCACAAATGGATCCTGCCATGACTTAAAGACTGAATGGGGTGGGCAACTCAAATTTCCCTTTTTGTATGAAATCTGAAATCTGCAATGGACTGTTTTTTCTTCATCAGTAAAATGGATGTAACACTAGTGCTATTTACCTGTCAGCTGATGTGAAGATGAACCATGACATCACGTAACATGAAAGAATCTCGTAAACCATGTAGCACTTTATACCAAATGACTTGTCTAAACACAAAGATATCAGATTAAATAGCGGGAGGTGGTGACTTCAAGATCTGAATCCATGAATGTTGGAAGGTACTTGTTCAGGAAAGATGTATGTGGCTTTGGACATGTTGAGTTGTGAGCTGGTAGTCAAACAACTGAGTAAAGATGAACAGTAAGCTATAGAGATGTGTCCTTGGACCCTGAGTAGTAGGATAGGAACTAAGGTACAAATTTGGGAGTCATCAACACAGGAGCAACAGGTGAATTCACGACTGTGGAAATCATCCCTTTGGAAATTTCACCTCCCTTTTTATTTTCATAGCCATGTTCCTTACACCAATCCTAACTGTGTTCTGTTTGGATTATCCAAATGCAAAACTTTATTCATAAAAATTATCATTAGTACAAAATGTTAAAGGGTTCTTTAGAGTACTTATTTTCTTATTGTATTCATTATCCCTTTAAAATATCATGCAGATTGTCATAATCAACTATTTTCACTGATGAAGTCTATACACATGGATGCAGGACTTTTAAGAGCCATATAAATCTCACATGCAGTTTTGCCCTTCAAATTATCTGGAGTATTTCTTTAGCCACCTACTGTTTTGAGTGAACAAATACATATGCTGTGTAACTTAAGATGAAACTGATGAGATTTTAAAATTGTCAGTATATATGACAATGCTTGAAAATGACAATTTTGCATATTCTTGCATGAAGAGATTTATACAGTGTTTTTATGAACTTAGAATCATTTTGTTTTGCAAAAACAGAAATATCACAATGTCAAGTTTTATTTCTAAAGACACTTACATTATTTAGAATACAGTTGGATTGAGCCCCAGGACTAGTCAGCCTCTTTCAGTTAGATTGTCTCCTCAATGTTAACACTGTTAACAATTTTTTCCATCTTTGATAGGTTTCACATGAGAGGTCTTTGTTGGTTTTCTTTTAAAAAGTTTGTACCATTTATGTTGGAACTCCTGAAACCTTTGGAGTCACAGTATTTCTTATTTAATAGGCTGCATTCTACTGAGGCAAACAAAAGTCACATGCTACTTTTCTGGTTCAAGTACAATATTAAACTGTAATGTTGCTTATCTTATTAGAATTTAACTGAGAGTCAATCTACTTTTTATTTAAATTAAAGCAATGACTAGATGTTAGTAGTTTACAATTTAAAAATGGTAGAGTGGGGAAAGTCCTGAAAGCACTATTTTAATTAAATTTTATTGATTTTGTTGATTATATGTGTTAACTAGTGTTCATCAATTCCCTTTCCTTACTTTTACTAAATTTTCCTTTTTCATAAGCAGGAATAACATTTATCTGTTTTGCAGTGTTCTAAGTTTACTTCTAAAATATATGTATCATTTGTGATGAGCTTAACAGCATAAAATCCATGTAAAATTTATATTTAAAAAATTATGTAAATATGTATGTAAGACATATTTTAAATTGTACAGTAACTTAAGATGTAATTCATAGAAAGAAAACTCCAGAAATGCTGTTACTATAAACATTTTTTGAAAAAGATATTAGAAGTAATTTTTATTATCTTTATTATTATTATTATTCATTTTACAGATGAGGGGTCTGAGGCTGTTAATGACCTGCCCAAGACATGTACACACGAGTGCATACACACACACACTCTCAGACCAGTTGTATCTTTGTTTACTGCTATGTCCGTAGTGTCTGCTATAGTCTCACTGTAAAGTCTGGGTCAAACTGTTAGTAAGTACT
This sequence comes from Lyroderma lyra, assembly GCA_004026885.1. Taxonomy (NCBI): domain Eukaryota; kingdom Metazoa; phylum Chordata; class Mammalia; order Chiroptera; family Megadermatidae; genus Lyroderma; species Lyroderma lyra. The sequence continues at coordinate 102,989 of PVJL010004886.1, forward strand.
ATTGGTTGAATTTGCAGTTTATTTAGAACTACAACCCAAGTTTTTGTCACCAAATGAATTATTCTTTTGATACACAAATGGAAACATTTAAAATGACCTTCTCTATTTTGCAGTTTTATTGGGAGAACAGAATGTGATAAACTGTGTGAAAGAACTTGAAAACAGGTAAATTTATGCGATTCAATGAGAGGATTATTATCATTATATTTTAAGTTTCTAAACCTTCCAACTTCTCTTATCAATGGTTCATAAATCTAAGAAAGGCAAAATTTACAAGAATTATTTTAAAGACAACTATTTTTAATTTCTTAAATAATCTAGCGAAGAACAAGGAAAATATTTCCTATAGGTTTGCAGTTCGAATAACAAAACTTTCTTTTAATAGTAGTTAAAGAAACAGAATTCCTTATTATATACTAATCTTGAAATATTTATTTCAAGGTTTTTATCTGGATTTTCATAAATTAAAAACAACAAAAAAATGTAAGTTTTTCAATTAATTGTATCTCAGAATTATTTCTATAATATGAAAATCTGCATTAGATCCTTTTTTACTGAGCAGGACGATAAACTAAAAAAATGGAGTTGTCATCAACACCACTGGTCATATCACAAGTCATAAAAAGTTCAAATAGATTGTTAATAGGAAAGACTCATAAAAACACTGATTAGTGTTTGACACAATTAAAATACTCATAATGAAACAGTGTTACAAAATCTTACAGCAGTGCAATAAAGATGAATTGGGGAAAGATTATTTAAAATAATATAAAAATATTGCAATTTAAATTATAACCATGTGCAACAATAATACAGAACTCAGTTAAATCATCATCCTGCATTCTGTAACAATATCTAGAGAGTGGTCTCACATGGATGAGTGCTCAAAATCATTTGGACCAATTTTTTAAAGCAGCTTTAAAATAATTGACTCCCAAATCAAGTTATTAAATACCAACTGCTAACCAGCAATAATGCTTATGGCTAAGATAGGCATGAGATTCTTTGCAGAAATGCTGACACAGCCCTAACTGTAAGCGCTTGAGTGTGTGGCTACAATTGTTTTTTCAAATTTTACTCAACAAACCTTCAGGTAAAGAAGTCTGCAGAATATGTAAACTGTAAGAGATATGCCAAGAGCTTTTACAAAATCATAAACTTGCGACACATTTATATTTATTTTGGATTGCTACGACTAAATGATTAAATCATTAAAAATGTATTGATTACCTCTTTAATAGATAAAAGGTGGGCAATGTAGTATTAAAATAATCAACATTACATAAGTCATTCAATTTGCAAGAGCTGCACGTTTTAAGCTGACAAAGTAAAACCTCCAGGTTTTTCAAAAAAGTCTTCTGCCTTAATAGCATTTTGACCATTAATCGGAAATAGTAGAAAAAGAAAATTAAGGGGAAAAAAGTACAAAACAAAGATTAAGAAAGCTCTTCTTTCCTATTTGGAAATCTAGGTAAGCTATAAAATAAATTCCTCGAGAAGAGTCCGTTTCCTATGTGGAAGGCATTTAAAACTGAACCAGATGACATAATCTCAGAATAGGCCAAGGGACCACAATTTATACTGGAAGGTGAGAGGCTGGAATAGAAGATTTAATTGTCTAATCCTAATTCTCATTTTTAAAAATGTCTAAGATAATGCTTTTAAGGAGGATTTAATTTTAAAGGCCAGGCAACTCTAAATTGTAACCATGATATGGTGTTTTTTTCTCCTCTGCACTGTTATCTAGCCAACAGACAACTATTGATTCTACACTAGGAAATACTGATTCAATGTTCATTGATCAAAACTGTATAAAGGAAATTGTAATTTTTGAATGAAAGACAGACATGAGTTATTGCTTCTTATAAATTCAGAAATGGGAATAATATGCTTTGATTGTCACACTAAACAAATATCAAAATTATTAATTTGTTAAGATAAACAAAATATCCTTAATAAGTTCATGTGGAATGATGCTATGTTATGAGAATGAACTTAAAGTTGTAACACCTTACATCACAAGTATTCTGATTTAATAGGATTCTAAAAATTTGCGAACTTCTATTACTTTTCATTTCTATTTTACTTTATAAACTCATCATTGTATCACAAAAAAAGTTGAAATGTATAACACACTTATTTTAAAAATCATAGCTAAATTTTACCTTAAACTCTAGCTAATCATCCATTTAAAACCAAATTTAATCTTTTTTACAATCTGCATTTTACTTAACGGCAAAATGCACACTTATAACAAGTTACAAATTATCATGCAAATCTGTAAGAAGTTGTCAACTGGAAAAGTTGTACCTTGGATCATGTCATGAAATAACACTCAATTTTTTATAATATTAATTTCAAATGCTAATGGTCATTAGATGGCAAAAAGAATAATGCGCTGTTAACATATTTATAAAGAATATGTTGCTGATTAAAATTTTCAAAGAAAATAATACAGTCAGGATTGATATTTAAGTTTTGCAAGTACCTAGTAATCCTATTAATTAGGTATAGAAACCTGTCTATTAAAAGATTGGACACAGGCCAGGAAAATTGGACAAGGACAGGTAGCATACACACGTACTTCAGAGGCTACCTGCAACATTTATCAATTCTGTCTTTTTTTTTATTTTAAAATATCACAAAAATAAGTAAAAACATTGTAGTTATTGTACTAGTATTACGGGGTTAGTGATTTTGGGGGCCCAGCTCCCTGTGACTGTTTTCAGATGAAACAGGCCATTTTTAAAAAAATTAAAATTGCAATGTCCCCAAATGAATCCACTACTCAGTAAAAATATTTCTCATGTTTAAAACCATATTCTCCAGGCTGGCAGTGCAGAAGAAAAAGTAAAATCCAACTGCAACAATAATCTCACCCCCTCCCCTTCCCCCAAAGGCAGATTTACTACGTACATAGGGTTCCTAGAAAACTTAAAAGCTGTTTTTCAAATCTAGATATTTTAAACATTTGCTACTGAGATTTAGCAAAGAAGTTCAGTATCAGTTGAAAAAAGATAGACTAAAACTATAAGCCATCCAAAGGGCCAAATGATGATCTGTCCTTTTTGATACCTGCTGGGGTGGGGCCATGCTGGAACTGGGGATGATTTAATTTAGATCTACCCTGCCCAGCCACTCCGTCTTCCTTTCAGATCCTAACCCCCTAGTGCCTTGGGGCTGGAAAGAGCTTTAAGAATGTGGAGAACGTAAACAGCCTTTTATTGTCCGAAAGGATGGCAGTGTAAAGAACGTGTGCTTATCACACAGCTGCAGCTCCCCACCTCACTTACCATGATAAAGTGCTCCACGAGAAAAAAACATTACAACCAAAGCACAATCCAAAAACGGATTAGAATTTGACATAAGCTTCCTTAAAAACTAATCAATCAATTCGTGCTGTAATATTAGAATCTAGCTCTTAAGAAGGGTATGTAATACCTTCAAGATGTATTTCCTATTCCCTATTGACTGGTGGTGTGAAAAAAAAGACCCCAATATTTGCAATATAGTATATGATACAAGAACTTTTTACCCAACACACGCCAAAATATATCTTTAAGAGTCTAACACAGTGCAACAGATACACAGTTCATGATCACTGAATGAAAAGTTAAATGAATGAACTAAGAGATTTAGGAAGATATTCTGAAGACCCAACCTAAGCACCGGATTTCCCCAGACTGTTAGAGTTTTATTTACACACACCGTATAACTACCACTTTGTTAGATCACCTTTTATTGGGATCCAGATGAAACATTTCAAAAACAAGTGATACTAAAGACTAATGTGACATATATGTTTCTGCATACCGGCTTTGCCTATGGCCAGTATGTGCTGGCTCATTCAAGGACACTGGGGAACATCACTGCATTTCCTTCCTGATGCCACTGAGGAATGTCTCAGTCAGTGCTGAGCAGGTGAAGCAAATCTCTGTGGTGACAAGAACGTACAGGTCCTTCCTTGGCGCGACCTCTCCCCTTCCCTAAGACCTTTTAGACCGCCTTCCAAGCATCTCCGCTTGTACAATCGCACATACATATCCTAGAGAAACTTTCGTTAAGTTACTTGGTATTTTCCTCTAAAGGAAACTCATAGGAAGAGATAGAAGAGAAGGAAGGAAGGAAGGATGGATGGAAGGAAAGGAGGAAGGAGGGAAGGAGGGAAGGGGGGAAGGCGGAATAGGTCATCTTCCTCTGGGTGCTTGGGCTCCTTAATCTTGTTTTAACAGCCCAGCGCGAAGCGGGTCGCCTTCAGTATGAGCGCCCCAAGAAACCGTGGCCTCTGGAGCCAGCGTGCCCTCTTGTACAGCCCCCATCAAGAGGGGTGCCACCAGAGCGGGGGACATCTATCCCTGAGGCAGACTGAGCCAACGTCGTCTCTTTCTCTAATTTTACTTGACACCTTGTCGGCTCGCAAGTTTTACTCGCCGTGACACGTAATTAACTAGCAATGCAGAGTCTGTCGGTTTGTTCTGGAGGAGCGCGGGGCGCCACGCGGGAAAAGCGAGGGGAAGTGACAGTCACAACACCAACAGCTCTCTAGGGCCTCCCTGGCGAGCCCTGCGCTACCTTCTCACGCGTTTCCCCGAGCGCCCAGCCCCGGGTGGGGCGGCCTCCGGGAAGGGACTGCGCAGGGGGACGGCGGCGAGGGGGACGGCGGCGAGGGGCCTCCCTCCGCGCAGCTGCCGCGCGGAGTTGGGTGTGAAAGTTCCATCCCGCGTCCCCGCCGGCAGAAAACTTCACCGCAGTCCCCAGCACCAGGGAGACTTCACCCCAGTCCCCAGCACCAGGGAGACGTGGAAGAGACACCCGACTGCCCCTCGGCCTTTCACCCGAGTTCCCCCCAGCAAGGCTCCACTACCGGGCCCCGCGAACAAGGGTACACGATGCCGTTGTCTGGAAGAAGTGTCTGTGGGCCTCGGTGCAAAACACGTGAGAAATAAAAGTCCTCGAGCCCCTCCAACTCTGGGCTGGAGGCAGGCCGAGCCCATCTGCACCCCATTTCCGTACTTCCCAACCCCGCTAGGATGCTTCTGAATATACCTCTTCCTTCTCCCGCACCCGTTCTCGGCCACTTCTGCCTACTTCACGCCCCAAGTCCCAGCCGCGGGTGAGCCCCTCGCCCGCCGCCAGGTCGCCTCTATTCAATTCACCGATTCTTCTCCTCCGACCCCCAGGGCCACCCCATCCTCGCCACTCCGCGCGCCCCCGTCCCACGTCCCAAGCAGCCGCAGGCTGCGCTGCCGAATCGGCCCCCGGCGCGATTTTCCCGCCGAAACGCGTCCCCGGCGCGGGGGGCGCGCTGCGAGCCGAGTACTCACCAGCTGCAGCAACCCGGGGACCACGACGAGGGGCAGCGGCCGCAGGCGCATGGTGCCGGCTGGCGCGGCGTCTCACGAGCTGCGCGCCCTCGCCTGCCTCTCGCGCATCGCCACTCCGGGTGGCAGGACTGAGGACGCCAGGGACACAGCGCGGCGCTTCCCTCCCGCGGAATCCGAGCGGCCGCGCGGAGCGGGCCGGGTGGGCGGGCGGGGAAAGGGGAGGGCGGGCGGTGCCTCTCGGCCCCCGCGCGCCCTTCCTTAACGGGGTGCCGGGAGAGAGCTTGCGGGGCGGCTTGAGTTCCGGCACGCTGCGGGCGGCTCCGCCCGCGCCCCGGACCCCGGTGTCCGGAGTCGGGGTGAGCGCCGGGCGCCCGCGGGCTGGGCGAGGCGGCTCCTGAGCTTTGGCGCCGGGTTCCCGCGCGCGGCTGCTGAGCTATCCGGCCCCGCCGTGCGGCTGCGGGTCAGGAGCCGGAGCCCCGTGCCACCCGGTGCCTCCTCCTCCTCAGCCCAGCGGAGTGCTGGTCCCGGAGGCTGGGCTCGGTCGGGCGCCCTTGTTTGGCTGGGGAGGTGAGAGCGGTGAGGTCTCCCCGCGTGGGTGCGGGAAGGAGTGCACCCAGGGAGTTGGCGGGGGATGGCGGAGGCAGGGTCCTGGGCGGGGCGTGGGGGGCTGCGAGCAGGAAAGCCTAGCGCAGGGACGTAGGGCTGGAGCTTGGGACACCCCGGGGGAGCGCCCCGATCCTCGCTAGCCTTAGCTCCGGGAGCCTCGAACACGGGGTCCGAAGTGTGGCGGGCGCGGCTGGAGGGATTTGTGCGAGTGGGAAATGGTGGGGACCGAGCGGGACCAGGACCACCAGTCGCGCCCGGGCTGTGAACACCGAGGCAGGGGTAGCCTCCGGCTTACTCAGGTTGAGGACTGTACAGACCGCTGCGTGTCCCGCACTGCTGGAGCCGGAGGGGGGAAGTCAAGAGGGAAGACCCCGCCGCAACCTCTCACTCCTGAAATCTCCGAGAGGGTATCTTCAAGGCCAGGCAATGCTGCGAACCCTCCGCCGGCGACCCTCGTGCCCCTGTTAACGACTCTTCATTACAGAGATCCTTAACCTTTAACTGTTTCTGTGCTGGACACTCGAGAGGAAAAGTCAAAGAGCCGTGGGGCTCGCAGACTTCCACAACGTTTGCGGTGAATAAGGATTTAGACGTCACCCATCCATCCCTTTATTAAACAGAGGGGAAATCTAAGGTCCAGAGAGGGACAGTCACCTCTCCAGGCAGGGGTCAGTCTCTAGACAGCCGCTTCAACAGACTAGGCCAGGCAACGCTGTTTGCACATCCAGAACCACAGAGCTCTTACACAAGAAAAACTGAGGCACAGGAATGGAGTTGCGATTATTTCAAAATAAAATACAACAAAAAGTGGAGTTTGGGCTGGGGTTTGTGGAAGACCAAAAAAGTTTTCTTTCCCCCCTTGTTTCTACCCTCAGCCTCCAAAAGCGAAATGAAGGAGGCGTTAGTGAGTGGGCCAGGACCAGCTTCTTTGCCCTAGGTTCCCAGGGCACCATGATTGACCTGGATAGAGCAAGGTCCCCTCCTTCCTCTCACAGGTCTGCCAAGATTAAGGACTTGAGGAGGGAGGTTATTCCAGAGTGTTCTGGGATCCCAGTGTGACTTTCAGAGGCTACAGGTGGTGTATCTCTCCAATACAACTCCATTCCTGTACGGAGAGAGGCAACCCAAGGCCGGCGGCCCTTCCTAACGCCTTGCCTAGCCTGACTGGGAGGCTCCAGGGCCCTGTAGCAAAGAATGCGCAGCCCTCCCCTGCTTCTGCTTGTCCTCCGAGGTCCTGCTCCTTGAAACAAACTCTCAAAAGCAAACAAAATTGCAATTTGTATGTATGAATCTATAACTCACCTCCTACGTATGGTTACCCCTCACCTCCACAAAAATTCACTTTTTACCATTGCATAGAACCCACTTCTAGAACATTTTTCTATCCTAGAAGCATAAATGAGATCATTCCAAAAACTGGAAGAAGTCTCTCTAGGTTGATCCTTTTGCCCAATCTTGGATAAGGATGCATTTTATTTACAGACCATCTTTGGAAAATGAGAAGGACTTAGTGGGGAAGGGTTTGGCAGATAGAATCCTCTTTTTGGAGAGATGCTGCTAGAAGGAGGAGGGCACACAGCTTTGGAAGATGCCTCCATTTTTCATATTACAATACCTGGCTGGATAATCTCCGGAAGGCCCTCGCACTTCATTTAGACCGAGTGTCCTCTCCGCCTGAGCCTCAGCTGACTCAGCTATGAAGCCAGAAGTTGTGGTCCCTTCGTGATTCTAGCAGCTTCCAATCCTGTTATGACTTTCTAAAGGAGTGCATGACTTCACACGCTACTGAAATAAATAATTAAGTGATTTAACAACTGAAATATTTCACTCTTTTAAAACATTTATTTTCATATTTCTTAGGACATTTCTGCACTTTTGGGAAACTTGTACCTACAATTTTAAAGTAAAACATAAACTTGACCATGTGTTCTAGTAATATTAAGTATTCTCATGAAAGAAGGTGCTGAAGAGTGTTGAAATCCAAGCTAAAAGCTAAGGTGCACAAGAGAATTTGCATGTTCCATTGATCAGGCTGTGTTAGAGAGACACACTGAGGCACCCATTGACTAAAATCCAGTATTACTATATTTATAAGGTAACTATTGATCATTTATTGTGTTCCCCAAATTTTGCTGTACATAGTGTGGGAAAATGGAAGGAAGGGAGGGAGGAAGAAAGCAGGGAAAGATAGACAAAAGGATAGATAGAGGCAGTTAATAGCTTCACTCTGTTCATCAGAACATACAGTCTAATCAGGAAACATGCAATAAACATATGGGAGAAAATGAGGAAAGCCACTCCATGTGAGAGGAACAGCATGAGCTGGTGGAGGGACTTTCTAGGACACAATTGTAGGGTGGACACTAAGTGGACCAGACTGGCTAGAGGAAACGTGTTGAGGAAAAGGTGAGAGGAAAGGTAGGTTGCGGGGTAGACTGCAGAAATCTGGGAGTGCTGACCTAAACAGTTCAGCCTGATCAGCTGAAAGTAAGGAGTCTTAAAACTTTTGGAGCAGAAAAGTCATATATCAAGTAGCATGAAAATATATGCCCTGGTAATTAATATGCAGGATGGTCTTGAGAAGGTAGCATGAGAAGACAGTTTTGGTAGGTGGAAACAAAAGAATAGAAAGACATGGGTGTAAGAGCTATTATAAAGTAATAGTGAATTGAACTTGGAGTTGGAATATTTAAAAACATTCCAGGAAACTTAGGGGATTTTTAAAAACACCTCTTTCTCTCTAAGAGGCAATTAACAACTAGATAATCATCTTTTCATTTTGCAAGAGTGGTTTTTACAGCATGAGGGGAGTGAAAATTGTCTTTTCATTTACACAAGTAGCAGAAAGTGGAATCTACCAAATTGTACTACCATCTGATTCCATTGTAGTCTTTTAAGAAGGCAACTTATAGGGAGACTATCAATGCTTTGAGAGTAAATTTGTCAATTTTGTGTCAGTAGCTCATCTGGACCATTACTGTTTTTCTTATGCTTCTGTGTACTTACTTTCCACCCTTCACTGTTCATTAGCATCATTACCAGAGCAGAATATGCAGAATAACATTTCAGAGTTGCAGTGGATATTAGACCTTAACTAACTTTCTCACTTTGCATTTAAGGAAATGGAAGCACCGAAGTTTATGTGATTTGCTTCGGGTCATCTTGAGAGGTGTGGGCAAATCTGAAATTTGATTCACGGTCTTTGGTTTCTCAGTACAATACTCTTTCCAATTCATAATTCTGCCTCAGGTGTTTTTCAACTGGCCAGCAGTTATAGAAGTTTTGATGTAGTGAATGAATGAACTTTTCGCTAATAAGAGTTGTGGGAATGATCTATGGATGCGAAAAGCCCCAGTCTATCTTATTACTAGAAAAAAGAGGTTTGATGGTACTGAGCTTGAAGCATTGATCTGGTAATAATTTTAGAAAGGTGAGAGATAAGGAGAATTACATGGCATAGGGCTACTGTGCAGCCTCAGAAGAGTGGGATTTGGGACTCGAGGACACAGCAGTATTTACCCCAAGGAGAGAGGCTCCTCCCAGGAAGCCTTGGCACCTCATAGACCTCTGTAATAAGAAGCTGATGGACTTTATGGTAGCAATTCTTAACAACTAAAATCCTCTTGAGTTGCCATTCTTGTTGAGTAAATGAATATTCTTGAGTCACTCTTCAGTAAAACATGATGCTGTATAACATCGATTCTCATTCCTGGTTGCATATAGAATCGCTGAGGACTTTAGCACCTCTAAAAGGGGGATCGACCATTGATAATTTTCACCTAGGCTTTTCACATTGCAGCCATGGTTGAGAATGACTGCTCTGACAGAAACTGACTTATTTCTCCTTTCTTCTTTCCCTTCTTCCTCTCCCTTTCCTCCTGCTGTCCCCCTTCCTTTCTTCTTTCCTCTTCCTACAGAACTGTAGCCCCCATATTTGGAATGCACTGAGGCCTTAACAGAATATCATCAGAACCTATTTATAGTCTTAATTTTATTGGACTTTTCAGGTGAGAACTGGACATTTTCTTTGTAGATATGTTTGGGGGATTTATAAATTTTGTCACATAAATTTATGAGTTGCACCAAGTTCAAATACAAATAGAAGGATTTCTCTGTAGTAAAATTGTTTTTTTTTTTTTTCCTCTTCCTTCTTGTGGCCATACTTTCTTTTCACTATCTCTTCACTTGTATGTCAGAAGGAGCTACCAGGAGTGTGCTGGTGGTCGATGTCACTATCAGCAGCCAGGAAGAGAGGCTGGAGAGAGGGACAGAGAGTCAGCTTAGAGCTCCCTGCTGGGCCTATAATGAGAGGCAACTCGGGAGTTCCCTGGTGGTGTAGTGGCTTAACTTTGGCGCTGGCGCTGTCAGCGCTGCGGCCTGGGTTCGATTCCCAGTCAGGGAGCTACCCACATACCAAAAAGAAAAAAAAAAAGAGAGGCAACTGGGTGAAGAGAACATTACTCAAGACTGATGAGGCAGGAGAGAGTCTAGTCTCTCTATGTGTTCATATTGCATCTCTGCCAACCACATCAGACTGATTTTTATAAAAACTGTCATTATATTTCCATGTATATTCCTATGCATTGTCCATATATGCTTGAATACTTAACTGCATAATCAGCTTTTTTATTTGCACACCAAATTTAATCTGTGTCATTACGAGGAAATCATTTAATCTGCTTCAAATTGTTGCTTCATGTATGGAGAGAAGGCAAGAGAACAGAGCCACGGAAGGTTAAAATTGGAACATCTAGCTTAATCCCTCAGTTTATAGATGAAGAATTGGAGGCCCAGAGAGGGGAAGTGATGTTTACAAGGTCACACAGCCATGCCATGGCAGAAGACTAGACTTCAGGGTTAGTGGCTCTTTTGACTATGCTTGGCTGACTCTGGGGTGGGGTGCTGCTGTGGAGTGCCTACTGCCAATCCACAACGATTAAGAAAGGGACAGTGAAAAAAAAACATTTACAGCACGCTATGTTAGCTAATCAAATGGCAATTTTCCAACCTGAGAACGCTGAGGCTTCCTAGGCCAGGGAACCCCCACCTCTTTTGTAGATTAATAGGGCATTTTTGGTGGCCAATGCCCCAAATACAACTTAAATGAGTCAAACTACTGTAACAGAAAGGCGTTTAAATGGATCCCATGAATAGGAAGTTCAAAGGCTAGTGTAGTTTCAGGCAACCTGAGGCTAAATGAAGGCATTTCTGAGCAGGTTACTGGGTCAGGCCCTCTGAGTGTGCAAGTCCACGGAAGGGGCCTGGGTGCAGCAGCCACACAGAGACTGAGGTCGGACCCTGGAGAGCAGGGAATGAAAACCTGTCCTCCGAGGAGCTGGCATTTTAAAAAGCCTGACCAACAGTTTTCAGCAGAAGGAATTTGAAGTTGTTTTTTTAGTTTTTTCACTGATGCTTTTTCAGATGCCTTTCTCCTTGACGTGGTCTTTCCTCTCTCAGTTACCCCCCATTTTTCTTTGATGGATATCTGAGTGACTTCTCATCTCCCAACATTACAGCTTTCTGTGTCTGCTTGGGCAGCACTTTAGGACACATCACCTTGTTTAACACAGACCCACAGTTGCTGTATGGACAGACTGGGGTTGCAGTATGCGGAGGGAAGATGGTGCAACATCACAGGAGCAGCTTGCTTTACCACTTCCTGCCTCCAAGGGAAGACTCCCCATGCACCCTAGAAGCCATCGTTTACCAAAGCATGACAGCAGCTACACATACTAGTAGGTGTAACCACTCCAAGATACTGTCTACCAGCTTCAAGCAATTATGATTCAAAATTTTTATTTACAGCCAGGTTCTTAGTTATTCAAACATCACATTGTGAAATACATGCGACTTTTGAACTGTGCTCTTCAGCAGGATGGACGAGTACGACAAAGCATTGCATGTTGAGCCGTTTTGTGAAATGCAGCTGGCACGTTCCACTTTGTGGTCTCTCTGGATGTCAACACTACCATTCAAGTGCTGCTTTCATGTTTTATTTTAACTTTGTCAAATGGGTGATACTTTCCTTGACTTCAAACAGAAATAGTTAGGTTACGGGTTAATTTTCCATCCCTGATAAAGTACAAATTTAGATTCTATTAAGAGGCTACTGGGGTTTGGTACAAAAATCCCAATTTTGAAGCATTTGGGGGCATTTATTTCCCGCCTCTGCTCATCTAAAATGAACTTGTCTAATGTTTCCCTGGCAGAGAAACCAGGCCACCAAGACGACGCTTCTCCATTTACTGGAATATCTTGAGCGCCATCTCCTGGCCAAATGTGGCATGGCCTCGTAAAGCTTCAGGGACATTGTTGGCGGCTCTTTTAAGGATAACTTTGGGGGCTGAACAGTTGACGCATTTTACCTCATACTGACTGAAGACCCACGATCTTGACTGCTTTCATTGCTAGGGATCGTTTATTGCCTTCTAGGTTGAAACACCCCTCAATTAGGAGCCATATAAGTTGTAATATAAGTGAAATGTCATGGGCGGTCAGATGCCGGCTTGTCCTTTGAAATGAACGACTTAAATCTGATTCTTAAATCTGATTCTTACTTTGCTGAGTAATTTGAATGAATAAAAATGTTATTAATGTGTTATACAGAATCAACTGATAATCCTATACCTTTATGTGCATAAAAAGAAAGAACAAGAAATTAAAAAAACTTTTCCCACTAATTTGTACTCAATACTAGCTAAAAAGCATGTGCCAATACTAATGGTATTGATCAGAGTATTTGAAAGGTAACAGATAGCCAATATTAATCCAATTGGCTAATGAAAGTGTATGAGTTAAAATTCATCTAATTTATGCTAATCAAAGTGTATTTTCTGCGTAGGGTCTTTCATTTTTAAACATTTGTAAATTATCCAGAAAAGTATTATGCTTTAATCAGGACTGAAGAAAAGAGCAAATCAGGAAGGAGTGCAAATCCGGGATCAAAAGACAGTCAGCGTTAAGTGGTTTGACAGACACTGCAGGATCTTACTGAAGCAAGATGAATGATTGTTCAAGATAGGACATAAGTTTTTTTTTGTTTGTTTGTTTGTTTGTTTTTTTAATGTAAGTAGTTACCTGGCTGGGAATCAAACCCAGGCCGCAGCATTGACATTGCCGAAGCGTTAGCCACCACACCACCAGGGAACTCCCAGGACGTGTTGTTATAAAGGAGGAACCAAGGGCAGAAGACTGCTATTGATTTTCAGAAAATAGTAAAGAGAAAGACCTAATGTGTTGACATTAACTTAGGCAAAGATCTAGATTAGGAAGCTGTAGTTAATAGGAACTTTATGCAGACATACAGATTTAACTGTATGCAGGATAATAGAATGCTTGTCTTAATTTTTAAGTTATTAAAATGCAATTGATGGTGCCCTTAACTCAATTATTTTTAACTGTTTATTCAGTAATTTGGAGTTACTCATGTTAGTTTATACCCATGTATTCTATTTCAAATTATAGTTTAAAAAATTGAATATCCTGGATTCCGGGACTACAGGATATATATAACATACTCAGCTATTTATATGTTATTAAATAATTATAGATATAAACATTTTGATTAATAATGAAAAAAGAGAACATAAGTTAAAAATACATAACCATAATTTAAAACTACTTTGTTTCAGCTATAGAATATTATAAAAATTGTATTTATAGGGACAAGTAAGAATCTCACTAATAGTTATTTTCACTCATTCTTAAATTGAGCTTTCTATTTAACCCCAGGTGCTGTACATGTTATTATATATAATTATTACAACAAGCCTGTAAAGTGCATACTATTTGATATTTGCAACGACAAGCTAAGGAATAGAAGAATTAGGTATTTTGTCCAAGATCACTTAGCTCTCATGCGATAGGACCCAGGATTTGGACCAGGAAACTTTGACGCTTTCTATACCAAACCTTATTCAACATTGTCTCCAACCATATTGCTGATTTCATCTTGTTAATAAAGTTCCAAATCTGCTTGAACTTAACTCTTTGTCTTTCTCTCATTGTGACCGACAGAAGCAGGAAAAAGTAACAATTGGTGTGATGCTACTGAAGAAGGTATGTGTGTGTGTGTGTGTGTGTGTGTGTGTGTGTGTGAGAGAGAGAGAGAGAGAGAGAGAGAGAGAGAATATCTGGCACAATGTCTGACATTGAGTAGGATTCCCCATCATAGCTTGGGAAACCTGAATCATATGAGCGTTGTTTGCAACCAGAAGGCAGAAAGGAGATTGTTTTTGTTTGTTTCCTTTTTTAAAATGTTAATATATATTTTTTAAATTTATTGGGGTGACATTGATTAGTAAAAATTACATAGGTCCCAGGTATACAATTCTACATTACATCTTCTATGTGTTGTATTACATGTTCATAATACAACCCAGAGTCAGTTCTCTTTCTATCACCATATATTTGTGTCCCTGTCCCTTCTCCACCATCCCCGGCCCCCCTTATCCTCATATAACTACTCAGTTACTGACTGTGTCCATGAGATTTGTTTCTTTGTTGCTTTCAATTCTATGTTAACAATCAAACTAAACTTCTCCATCCCTTTCCCTTATTTTACCCACTCTCCCATCCCTTCTCTCATCTTAAAGAAGTCCCTCTAACACTCTTTGTAGAACTGGTTTGGTGGTGATGTATTTCTTTAACTTTTCCTTATCTGAGAAGCTCTTTATCTGTCCTTCAATTTCGAATGCTAGACTTGCTGGATACATTATTCTTGGTTGTAGATCCCTGGTTTTCATCACATTGAATATTTTCTGCCAATTCCTTCTGGCCTGTGAAGTTTCTGGTGAGAAATCAGCTGAGAATCAAATGGGTGTCCCTTTATAAGTTACTACATACATTTTTCTTGCTATTTTAAAATTTTTCTCTTTTTCTTTAACTTTTGCCATTTTAATTATGATGTGTCTTGGTGTGTTCTTGTATGGGATCATCTTGTTTGGGATCATCTTGTTTGAAATTCTCTGTGCATCTTGGACTTGTATGTCTATTTCCTTCACCAGGTTAGGAAAATTTTCAGTCACTATTTCTTCAAATAATTTCTTGATCCCTTGCTTTCCCTCTGTCACTTCTGGCACACCTATTATTTTGATATTATTATGTTTGATATAGATTCCAGAGTAATCTGTTTTTGGAAATAACTTTGTAATTGATCAGGAAGGAGTTTTTTGCTGGCTTTTCCTGCAAATCACTGCTTTACACTTCTATTTTATCTAGTTTGATTACTTTTATTCCATTTCAGTTAATGTTGTTATTATCTCTCTCTGGTCCTTTATAATGGTTTGTAAGTCTTCTTTAATGCTTGCTACTTTCTGTTGAAATTATCATTGAGTTCCTTAAGCATTTTTGTAATCATTGCTTCTCTTTAATTCTCTGGTTTCCATGCTTCTAGTCTATAATGGAATAAATACTACCACTGAGTATTTCCTGGCTTTTCCTTCCTATGCCAAAGAGAATTTTGCCTTGGCCTCCTTTTGTTTCCCCCTTTTTTCTTCCCTAAGGAAAGTCTTACCTTGCCAGATTTCTTGGATCTCAGCAGTGGTGATTGAACAGTAAATGAGGACTAAAGCAGAACCATAGAGGGCATGAGGTAGCAAAGGTTGGACAAACTTTTCAGGAGTAGTTAAGAAAAAAGAGGTGGAAATAATTTTAGTATATCAATGCAGTGGAGAGGAAAAAAGGGGGATTCTAAAATTTGTGTTAGGGACTTGAGTTTTTATCGGGAGTATCACTTCATAAATTAAATACATGTCTAATCATTGTGCTGTACACCTGAAAATAATATAAAATAACAATGAATGTCAACTATAATTAAAAGAAATAGTCACAGGGTTATATAGTACATAGTACAGCATTAAAAAATATAGTCAGTAATATTCCTTAATAGTAACTATGTACAATATTGGATGAATAATAAACTTATTGGGTTATCACTTTGTAAGGTATATGCAAGGACTGTCTGGAAAAATTCAGGCCATAATTGCCTCTATTTCTCATGTTACATGGCTGAATACTTTCCAAGCAGCCCTTGTAAATGTCTAATTACTACGTTATTTTGTACACCTGAAACTACTACTACTACTACTACTACTACTACTACTACTACTAAAAACTTGAGTTATTTTATTTTATTTTATTTTTTAATTCATTTTTATTGTTAGACTTATTGGGGTGACATCTGTTAGCAAGGATTACATAAGTTTCAGGCATACAATTCTACAGTGCATTGTCAACTTGTTGGATAATAAGTTCAACACCTAGTGTGACTTCTCTTTCCATCACCTTATATTTAGCTTCCCCTCCCTCCTCTCCCACCCCCTCCTCTTTCCCCCCTCCCTAACCCACTTGTTCCCAAATAAACATTGAACTATTGATTGTGTACATAGGTTGTTTGTTTGTTTGTTCATTTCTTTTCTCTTTGTTGCTTTCAGTTTTGTATTCCACATATGAGTGAAGTCATACAGTTCTTTGTTTTTTCTGTCTGGCTTATTTCACTAAGCATGATGATCTCCAGGTCCATCCATTTTGTTGCAAATGGCAATATTTCATCTTTCCTTACAGCTGAGTAATATTCCATTGTGTATATGTACCACAGCTTCTTTATCCAGTCTTCTGTCGCAGGGACCTTTGGCTGTTTCCGTATTTTGGCCACTGTGAACAGCGCTGCAATGAACATTGAGGCACATAAGTCTTTGTGGACAAAGGTTTTCAAGTCTTTTGGGTAGATCCCCAGAAGGGGGATTGCTGGGTCACATGGTAGCTCCATTCCCAATTTTCTGAGGAACCTCCACACTGCCTTCCACAGTGGTTGTACCAGTTTGCACTCCCACCAGCAGTGTACCAGAGTTCCTTTCTCTCCACATCCTCTCCAGCACTTGTT